>CM062805.1:710042383-710310343 GCA_031772625.1 Pinus tabuliformis | reverse complement strand
CGTTGCCCCTAGGCAGCCGCTGAAGGATCTGCGCAAAGCTATCCATCATCGCATTCCTTTGCAGCTCAAGCGCTTCACGAGCAAGATTTTGGATAGGATCTCCTGCCTCCCTCGTCTTTCTTCTCATCCGCCATGGGGAGGGCCGTCGGATTTGCGAGGCTGGTCTTGCAAAGGTTCGACCAGTTCAAGCCCTAACTCCTTATATCCCGACCTCGTTGGGGACATGCAAAGAAAAACAGAGAAAAAGCAGACCGCTTTGATACCACTGATCCGGATTTAAGCAGGAACGCAATAGATTACAGAGATAACCATAAATACAGAGATGCGATAACCATATACACAAAGATGCAGCGGAAATAATACTTCATTTCATTACTGTAAAATACTGAAATATGCTTACAATAGAAATGGAAAGAAACCAGCAGGGCGATGGTAGCTTATATCTCAGAGAAGAGATGTGGCGGCTACATGCCTCTGAACTGTTCCGAACTGTGTTACAATGAGGCTCGAAGGCCTATTTATTGTTGAGAAACAATGGAAAACCCTTCACATTCCAAAACTAACCCTAGAAATGAAAACGCCAAATTGTGGGCCCCGTTTGGGTAAATTGGTACATCAATTTCCCGGGGTCGTAACTTTGGCATACGATCTCCGTTTGACGCGTACGATAGCTCGTTAGAAAGATCTATCCGAGTACTACCACTTTGGGAGGCAACATGGGTCCATGGACCCATGTTGCCCCAGAATCCAAAAAAAACGTCGTTTAGGGCCTCAAAACGGCTCCGGAAGTTCAAGACCCCGAAAAACTGCTAAAAATAGTAAACTGTGCTACAATTTAGGAAACTGAAAAGACTGAAAGAGACAGTTGTGGGGGTCCAAATGGGTTGGTGGGTGGCCACCAACATCCACCAGGATCAGTTTATTTACTGAGGAAGTAACCCTACACTTCTTTTATATATTTAAACTGGGAGTCGAGGAAGTTCTACCAGTTAGTTTGCCTTTGCTGACGATCGATGTTTATCAGATTCTACAATTATGGTCGATATTCGATGATGTGTCCAACACCCTTGTCGAGGAGGAATTTGTGCCGAAAAACTATCATGAAGGTCATCAAATAACCTTTCTTTGATATGATCAATGGAGGTTCTTTCTTCTATTTCTCATTCCTCACAAAAGTCATCCAAAATAGTCTCAATCCACTTGTGCAAATTCGTTTGATCATCATGTGACAGTTTCAATAGTAGTTGGTTGTTAGTTGCTGGTCTTCTCATGAGAAACTTGATCGAGGAATTTTTTAATTTGCATCGAGGCACCTCCAATAAACCGTTTGTGCGTTTATGTGAATAAAGTAACCCTCAATTTTGTTAAATTTGTAACTAGATTCAGTCTTCATAATATCTTATATATTCTTGATTTTATGTATTTGATGTAAAAGAGCAAGAAAATTTATTATTATTATTTTATAGCATGGGTTCCATGCTTAAGGTAAATTTATTTGTAGTTCAAAGCACCCATTATGTGCTTCTAGGGTTAGTCATAGAGTCAAGAGGTCAAAAGAGTCATTGTTATATGTAATAGACCCTATTGGGCATTTTGTATCAAGTAAAAATAATTTATTTAAGTCAAAATTGTATCAAAATGTCCCTCCAAGACCAAGTAAGCCTATAAGAGAAAAATTTGGCCTCATAAAGGGCTATTCGTCTTCCTTGAAAGCTTATTTATACAAGAAATTGACCTCATTTGAAGAAGAACCAATAAAATTCGTTGAAGAAAGAAGGAAGACTAGAAGTCAAGCAAAGAAGAAGGAAGATCTAAGGAAGAATAAATCAAATTCTAAACCCTAATTTTTGTCTCCTTTCTCTCACACGTTATAAGAAGAATCTAGGGTTTCTGCAACCATAAAGGACAAAATTTTATATGTCCAAAAAGGTCGAATTCTATGATCAAAAGGAAAATCACATCATTCATTTGTCTAAGAAATAAGAAGCAAGCCAATCAAGAAGAAAGAAGGCCTAAAATAGTCTCTATCACCCCCACGTACGAAGTTGTAGAAGATTCTAGAAGGTCGAAGTTCCAAAAATTGGGGTTCGAAATTGCCAAAAGTTGTTGGGGTCAAAGTTGCAGTAGTTGCTGGAGAAGTTGTTGGAAGGTTGAAATTTGTTGCTGGAAGTTGTTTAAGGAAAGGTGATAAAGAAGGAAGATTGACGGGTCTTGGAGGGGTCTCAGTGTTGGGTCTAAAGGTCTTGGAATTTGTCATTTGAAGATTCTATAAGAAGAGAAGAATTTCTTGCAGGTTTTCCTTGTTGGAGAGGTTTTGGCCATGGTTAGTAGTCTACATCTTATGTCCATTTGTTCTATTGATCTTCATGTTTTGGTAGTTGTTTGATGATAAGAAAACCATAATAATCAAGAGAAGAAGAAGCTAATTATAAATACTACAAATTGAAGTAAATAAAATCACAAGCAGTTATCAAGTTAAGAGAAATCACCCCTAGTCTAGTTGCCCAAGATTTCTCAACAACTTTTGCTAATGACAATTTGTTCCTTCTTACATAGTTCTTTAGGTAGTTATTAATTTTAATCTCCCACCAATGTTGTATCTCTTCCAATGTTAACATCTATGCTTGCATATTCTTTAAAACTTTAGTCTAAAACTACAAGGAACACATAACGAATGTTGTAATCTAGGGAAAAATATGCATAATTGCCAGTGGAGAACAAGTGGAGTGAACACATAGCAAATATGCATTCACATAGCAAAGCACATAAGAGAGAAAGAAAAGACACAAGTAGTGGAAAACTAGTGGAAACACACTTTGTATTATATCTCTAAAAAGCCAATTAGAACCAATACATTGATACATTCATAAATATTTATACCATATTGAGATAATTACAATTACAACCATATAACTATCGACTAGACTTAACTTAATCTAACTTCAGTCATCGACTTAAACATTCACAAATATTCATACCATGTTAATATAGTTACAACAATATAACTATTGACTAGACTTAATCTAACTTTAGTCATCGACTTAACCAGCTTTTCGACTGACTTACCATATGCTCTTTCTTACTCTACAGGGCTAATTGACTAAATCGACTAGCCCCTCCAACACAAACGCATTGTTGCATTTCACTTGTCACTCCTTTGTACATAGCACCAACGCATTCCTCCAATGCAACGACATTGGTTACATTATATGGTCTGTTATCCAGTGCATTATTTGACATTTTTTCCTTATAGTTTGCAGCATTGGAGAATACAACATTAGGAGTTAAACCTGATGTTTCATATTGCATTGATGAGACCACACTATTTGTCGCACTTGCATAATATAGTTTGATCTCTTTGTAGCTTTAATTGCTGCGCGCTACGACGTCCTGAAGGCCTTGCTTTTGTGCACTTTATCTCATTGTATCCTTCATTGCATTGCCGAGACACATCCCTCTATTATAAACTTTCCTTTGATCGTTTCATGGCAAGATCAATGTTTTCAACGCAACTTTTATGCAGTCATGTGTCGTTGGCATACCCACACGATGCTATTGCATGGTTACATTTAATGTAACTTCCACACTTTTGTAAGGGCTGGCGCATTCATTGTAACTTAATAGGGATAGCCCTTTGCAAGATGCAATATTTTCCATGGCAATGTTTTATCTTACTGGTTGTATTTTATTACCTTCATCACATTGCAGTTTGCATACCTATATTGCAATGTAACATTCATCCTTAACCCTTCAATGCTTGGTATACCACCTTTGCTTGTGTTCAATAAATTTTTCCCAACAAGGCTTCTGTGGTATGTATTCCCAATACATTGCATGGTACAGTCTTACATCGTGTTGTGTCCACCTCTCATTTAATCATAGTTTGCTGGCATATATTTTACAATATGGTTTCCAACGTTGACTTTTCAAGGATATACTTTTAGGAATCCTAGAATGATCCTAGATATTGTTAATTATACTTATCACTTGTCCCTTTGATTCACACGCCAGTGTAACTCCTTTTCCACTTTGGCTTCATAGAGCTCCATATATGTTTTATACAAATTGAAAGTTAACGCATAGATGACTTGTGAACTTGATAATATCCTTTTGAACATTTTGTGTTACGATATACCAGCACAATCTAATGGTATATCAAAATTACTAGTGCATGGATATATTGTTCTTATTGCAACGCTTAGTATAAAATATAATTTCTTCACAATAGCATATCTACCTTGATTTATCTCCAATACATTGCCTTTGAATAGTGCGGCTTCAGATGCCTTTCAGTGGTGATTCAATGTATGCAACAATATCCAACAGCTTAATAATCAAAGTGCCATTGACATGTAATGTGATTGCTAATAAGACAATGCAATATTATGATTAGAAGCACTATGAAATGTTCATGAGGTCTAGGTTGGGAGATGCAAATTGAAAAGATGAGGATAAAGTCAAAAATGGTCCTTCACTCATGATCATTATATCCCAAGGTTTAAAGGATGTATGGGCAAAATGATAGTTTCATAAACCCTAATGCAATGAATAGGATGAGGATCAAGGTGTGATATGGTTATCATCATAAGATACTTGCATGCCATTTGAAATGCATGTCCATTAGAAGTTCATGATTGAAAATGCCTCAAAAAAGTAACAACTCAACAAACCCTAATGTATTTGATAGGATAAGAATTACGATGAAGAAAGGAGAGCATGTGCAATATGTAAAATGAAAGCATGAGCATTTATAGGGTTTGATAACTTTTAGATCTATGAAAGATTTGACAAATTCAAAGGCACATGAAGACCAATTAGACCTTGAGAAGGAGAGGAGGGGACCCAAAACATAGATGCTAGGGAAAATTTTGGGTTGTGTTGTAGTGGCTACAACACCTAACTGGATGGAATTCCCATGGCTTCAAAAATATGAAATTTTGCATTAAAAGAATCAACCTCGTTTTTGACCAATCTTGATTTATATTGTACTTATTCCAAAAAATTCCTTTTCTTAATCACTTTATTGGCCTCCATAATCACCATAGTTGTGTCCTATACACCTGCTCTTTTGAGTTGTTCTTTTATTCTGGAATTCAAATATTTTACCAACATAAGGAGTAATTTGTGGTTTGTCTCCCAGCTGAGTTTGAAGCTATTTAACAGGTCACTTTGTATTCTGCAACAAATTTTTTTCCTCTTTAATAACAAGAATTGATTCCTATAGTTGAGAAACATTATTTATTATTTCATCCCAAAGTAAATTCCTAGATTCAATTAGTGATTGTGTACCAGTTAATTGATTTTTGCACCAATCTATTTCTCTTTACATTCTAACCTTGATTTTTTGGTCTTTACTGATGATTATATTTTTGTTTGTCAATTACTCTCTGACCTCCCTTATCTTAGAGTATTTTATTATATGCTTTTATTGGAGATTTTCAATTTCTTGATCTTTAATGCTTAGAGTTGACATAAAATCTTCCAACTTTTTTGGGGAATCCACCTCTATAGTAGTTGCTTCAATTTTGATTACTGCACATACATGCTCACTTTTATCCTTTAGCATACTTTCAATGTGTTTATCCTATTTTCCAATATGTTGATTTTGGTCAATAATCATGGATAACAATTGTACCTTCTCTTCTAGACTGTTTCTAATTTTGGTGCTAGGACATTCTCCAAAGATGATATTTTGAGCTTTCTCCTAAGCACCCAAATGTCTGTATCTTTTGATTTAATCAAAGCTTGTATTGAAGAGGAAACATTTGGATTTTCACCCAATTTGATTATAATTTTCTCAAAGTTATCTATCTTCATCTGTTTTGTTATGGTTGAGATTTTCTCTTGCTTCAACTAGGTGTTCACTTTGGTTAACATGCTTTCTAATTTTGAAGCATTAGTAGTTGTACTAGTTAAGCTTCTACATAACATTTCCCCTATTTTCTTGTGAAGATCCATTTGATTATCTAGACAAATTTGTTTGAAATAAATATTTAACTTTGTTGATTTGTAGTCTTTTGCAATTTTAATAACTTGAGACATAGGTTTTAAAACTACCATATTTAATTTCCCTTTCTCATAGTCTGTAGAAATTAGTTGTAGATTCAAAATGCTTATGTAGTTTTCTTAAAAAAAACTTGAATTTACTCTACTCTTAGTGGAAACAATTAATCAATCGAGAAATCACAACATAAACATGAAACACGGTTCAATCACATATGCTTAGATATTTATCTAAGGGGAAAGCTTGCTTCTCAAAACCTTTTCCTATCTGTATTGCATTAATTAAGGAATCTGGATGAACACAATATGCTCTGCTCAACCTGCACAAGTATATTCTATCCTCTGCCTGACTGAATTCCTTTGGCCTATACTTAGCCAAATTTCCAAGCCCCAAGCTCCTATTTCCTTGTGTTGTTTCCTTGGGAATTAGGCCCCTATTTAATAGGAATTTTCCTCCATTGTATTGCACATTTCATTTAGGTCAATCCTCTGACTGCATGCACCATTTGTACAACTTGAACTAGTTTACAACTGATAGTACACTGCCCTTGAACTCCAATCTCAATTTGGTAACTCAAATTTCTTGCATGCCTGATTTAATTATGATTGATTTACAATTAACTGGTTGAACACATGAAGTTGCACCCCACTGCTAGACCTCCTACTAGTTCCTCCAATAGTTGGAACTAGTTTGATTGACATTAACTTAGTTTAAATGAATTAAACTATTACAACTCAAATTAAACTCAACGTAGACTCCTAAGATTTAGGAACCAATTTACATGACTTACGTTAGGCCCTCAACTAGAATTAGATGAGACAACTAAGTGAAATTAACTTAGTTAACTCATTCTTGTTGTCTTGTGATGTGCAATTACAATTTTCTCCTAATTTAATTCAAGGGAAAATTGAACCAGGATTTTCTTGTTGCCATTTTCAACACTCCCTCTCAACAAGAAAGGGATTCAAATCTACCTTGATCCAACACCTTTGGAATTTATTTCATGAAACACTTCCCATTGTTTATGGTTCTACTGCAACATCTGTAACTGAAAATCATCCAAAAAAAAAAAAAATTAATCACTTAATCAATGTGCAACTGTCTACTGGGAAAATTATGTTGTTGTTGACTGCTACTGAGCCTCCTACTCTGCTGTCAACATTGATCTTCACTCCTCAGTATTTGACTGGCATTGATCCTCCTGCTACTGAATATTGTGGGCCCCTGTATCAAGGTAATGATCCATGAGAACAAAAAGCACCTCAATGGATCTTGCCCAATTTTTTGCAACTCTTGGGACTATTGCTTCACATCGCCCCACCTCACACCTGGAGGTATGAATACATGTGCTCCCTCTTCCCACTTAGCTCAAAATTCCCCCTACTAGAGGTCTCTTCTTGAGTAGATGTTTGCACTTTGTCTCCTCTCTACTTCTCCAATTGTGGCTGCTCTACAACTTGTTGAGGTTACTTTTGAGGCTCCATTTTGAGAGGTAAATTATTCTCCCTCTCAACCACCAAGTCTCTAACCTTTTCCTTGCTCCTCAAGGCTTTGCATGCATCTTCAACCTCAAGTGCATACAGGTTCTTGACTCGCACATCGATCTGCTTCACCTATCCTGTGGTGATGTGTCTAAGAAAACCTTTCCTTTGCTAAATATCACAGTGTAACCATGGTCTTCCAATACTGTGACAAAAATAAGGTTCTTCTTTAGACCCGGTACATACATCACATCCTTTGGCCTGAGAGGGGAGCCAAACTCCCTCTGAAAAGTAACTGTACTGAGACCAATCGTGCTATACCTCCCGTCGTCTCCAAACTCAATGTTTTTCTTGAGGTATTTCTCCTCGAAGTCACTGAAGAGATCTCTATTCCCTATCATATGGAACGAGGAACTGCTGTTGAGATACCACATGCTTATCATTACTATGCTTTCCATGCATTCAATCATATTAAAATCAAGCTTGATTTGTGAAGCTAAAGCTTCACCTTTTGTTGCTACTACATGCTCCTTCTTTCTTACCTTCTTATGTGGAAATTTCGTGCCATAGTGCCCGAATTCATGACAGTGAAAGAACTTGATGTTGGAAAATTATTTCTTCTTGCCCTCCTCACCTTGGGAATTATTTCCCTTGGATTTATTTCCTTTGCTGACTAACACAAGGTCCTCTTCCTCTTCTTTGGATGAGGTCCCATCTCCGTTGTCCTGCCTTATTTGTTCCTGCACTAGACCAGACCATTAATGCTCCCAACTCGGTAGTTTTCCTTTACCATTCACCAAATCCTGATAACTGTGCCAGGTCTTCATAAGACCTAATAGATCTAGAGCTACCAAATCTTCTTCAGGGACAGTCACACTGACCCCACCAAGTTCATCATGACAATGTGTAAAATTGCTTAGGTACTGTAGAATTGTGCCATTATTTTGCATCTTGATGCTACGAAGCTTATCCTTCAGTTCCATATTCCTGTGGTCAATGTTGTTCTTAAACAAGTCGGTTAGTGTTTTCCACATCATGAATGGAGTTTCTTTCCCTTGGAGATTCGAGACAATATGATCTCGAACTCCCTCCAATATGATTCTTCTTGCTTTAGCCACATCCTTCTTCCACTAAGCGAGATCCTGGGCATCAATTGTTGGGGGTTTAACTACATCTGTCTTGATGTAATATATTATTCCATTATCATCTAATGCCACCTCCATACGGATCTTCCACGCCACAAAATTTGTGGTTCCGTCTAGAGCATACTCAAGCCTGAGTCTGGTGGAAGTCATCTTCTCAATCTTGGAGAAAACCTGCAATGCTGATATTGTAATTCGAACCTCCTGCAAAAACTTCGAATTCTATTTTCTAGTGTGATTCTACCTCTAATACCATGTAGAAATTCCTTATAGATTCAAACTGCTTATGTAATTTGGTAAAACAAAAAACTTGAATCTACTCTACTCATCAGCGAAAACAATTAATCAATCAAGAAATCACAACATAAACATAAGACAAGATTCAATTACATATGCTCAGAGATTTATCTAAGGGAAAAGATTGCTTCTCAAAACCCCTTTCTATATGTATTGCATTAATCAAGGAATCTGGATGAATACAATATCCTCTCCTCAACCTTGAGCTCAACCTACACAAGTCTTTTCTATTCTTTGCATGATTAACTACCTTTGGCCTATACTTAACCAAATTTCCAAGCCTCCAAGCTCCTATTTCCTTGCCTTGTTTCCTTGGGAATTAGGCCCCTATTTAATAATATTTTTCCTCCATTGGATTGCACAATTTTTTTAGGTCAATCCTATGATTGCATGCACCATCTGTACAACTTGAACTAGTTTACAATTGATAGTACACTACCCTTGAACTCCAATCTCAACTGGGTAACTTGAATTTCTTGCATGCATGAGTTAATTATGGTTGATTTATCAGTTAACTGGTTGAACACATGGAGCTGCACGCCACTACTAGACCTCCTACTAGTTCCTCCAATAGTTGGAACTAGTTTAACTGACATTAACTTAGTTTAATCGAATTAAACTATTACAACTCAAATTAAAATCAACCTATGCTCCTAAAATTTAGGAATCACTCTACATGACTCCAGGCAGGCCCTCAACTCGAATTAACTGGGCCAACTAAGTGAAATTAACTTAGTTAACTCATTCTTGTTGTCTCAACCTCTAAAGTTGCTGCTCTTGTACTAACAAAAAATGGTCCCACTTCTACCTTAAATTTGAACATGGTAGGATGTTTTTTTCTATAAAAAATGAATTTGATCAATATTGTGGCTATTGTTGGGTAATTTAATTGTTAGTTAAATTACTTCATTACATTATTGACCAGGGTTTGTGAACTTGTGAAGTGTATGTGCACTATATATGCTAGGAGATCTATTTTCAATCAAAGTAATTAAATCTAGATACAAAATGTAGATATAATATATCCAAGACTAATTCTTATTAGGAATATGCACATGTTCTATCTATAGGACCATTCAAACCTAAATAAATTTAAAAAAAACTAAGCTAGAATTCAAGGAATTAGAACAAAAGTTCCTATGGACAAAAATTGAAAGTTATTCTATTGGTTTTTTTTTTTAAGTCTATTCTATTGGACATAAAATTTGAATCTAAACTGTTGGATAGTGAAAATAAATTTGATCTATTTGACATGAAAATAAATGATTCTATTTTAATATAATAAAGAGAACTTGAAAGCAATTTATTGTAAGGACATGAAAGGAAATATAACTATCTATTCAAAAGAAAGATTGAAATGAAACTAATTTAAAGAGAAAAGATCGAAATGTAAAATCCTTTCTAGATTATTATTGTGCACATTCCTAATTCAAAGTAATCTGAGCATTAAATGAGCAATTCGTGAAATAAATATTTTTGGTGTTTTTGGTTTTTTACTATTGAGTGCTCAACCTGTTATAATCAAAAGAGAAATAAGAAAATTGTGCTTGAAAATAGAGAATTAAATATTTATCGATTTAAAAGATAAATTGAAATGAATGCAAGAAAAAGAATGAAATTAAAGGAACAACTACATCATCTCACAACTCCCTCGGAGGCCCTCTTGGTGAGTGCAAGGATATAGGAATTCAAATCACTGAATTAAATCACCAACACATTCACAATTGTGCCATGAAAAATGTACTTGCATTAATTGTAAACAGAATCTTCTCTCCGGAGAGTAATGATAATCCAAGAATTCAAACTTAATGATTTCACTTCCAGAACGAGGCAATTTATATTGTTTTGTGACCTAACAACTTTAAGAGATAAATGTCGAGAAGTAAGTTCTTCATTTGACAACTAGATTTTAAATCCAAAATAGGCAGTTTACTCTCATGATTTGCTATTGGAAGAATGAATCATAAGAGGGATTTTGATTGACACAACATCAACTAGAAAGTATAAATTCTAGATCTCTCTCGCTTGACTTCTCCATGCTCGCCTGATGATAAGATTTACTCCTTGATATTCTGCGTGAGAACAACCTTCTATAGTCAGGTTTGATTCTTGGTTTGACCAACAAGATTCTCGTATTTTATAAACTTCTAGCTGAGCCCAATAGGTGGATACCCATGTGGCTGAAATATGACATTTGTCCATATGTCTTTCTTGTCTTCAAACTCATTGGAATTCGTTCAACCTTAGATTTAGTTGTAGAAATGATAACTAGCTACAAAATATGAACTTTTTGGTAGCTATAACAATGTTTTAATCAATTTCACAAATAAATCAAAGACTATGAACTTTTGAGTGTAGTTTTACGTGGTCTAGATGACCTTATCGTTCATGGATGAAGCAAAAATGTAGACAAAATGGATGAAAGAAAGGGAACAAGGTCTGTGAAAATGAGGATAATTTAGGGGTTTAAGTCCCCCCCATGCTGAAGATGTTGCATGTCCTCATGTAAAAATTTTCAAAACCTAAAGTGATGCTTTGTCAAAGAACTACCTCTGATGCTTGGATCAAGACATCAAAGTTTGTTGGTGCTCCTTTTCTCTATACATTGAGTGACCATCTTGTCATTCTTGTTAAAAGTCTGCCATGTAATCCTTTGATTTGGTGCCTAAGAATATTATTGTTTGCCTTAAGATTCTAGTTACTTTTGTAGCAGTAGCACATTCTCAACAACATAGTATCATTTTGGGCCTTTACTACATTTTCTTCCTTTATATGCCTATTCAATATTTCAAGTTCATAAATATCTTTCTTTAAGGAATTAACAATCTATTTCTCTTTAGGGGAAATAGTATTGGTTTTTGGTTCTAGATAAATAGTAGGAGCATCATCATGTAAACAATCTTCATAAAATTCAGATTCAGATTCAATAGTCGTAGATTTGTTGTTGAGCAAGATCAATTTCAAAGGTCTTTCTTTTAGGACTTTGATAACATGGCAGTTCTGCTACTATTTTTGTTTCCACGTTGTTACTTTCATCGAGATCAATAGTATTTGGTGGTTCATGGTTCATCTACTTGCTTGAAGCATTAGTAATCATTTTTTCTTCTCCTTAATTTCTACTCAGGATCCACTATTTTTTGAATGGTTTTCCTTTTGTTACCTTGTCTTTCTATGTTTCCTCTGTTCTTGTTTGATACATTTGTTCGTTCTTCATTTTTGCTAACTTTCTTTCTTCTAACATTTTCTCTAATGATTTTATTCTTAACTTCCTTAAAAAACTGACTAAGGGGAACATCATCTTTTGTCTCATTATGTTGGGTCTCCATCTCTATTAGTTTCATTTGCTCAAAAATCCTTGGCTTCATTCATTGTAGACTCAGGGTTAGGGTTTTGAGGAACCCTACATCAACTTCTTTTAGTCTTATTTACTTTTTCTTCTTCAGGAGCTTCTATGAATTGATTTCTGATAAGAAATCTTTTCCAATTGTCATTGATGGATTTTAGATGTGCCTATACAAGAATATTTACTAACCCATGATGATACAGGGCACTATCAATGTGCCTAGAATCCCTTTGTCTATTAAAAGCCATATTTTTTAGATTGCGCATAAGATAGTATGGTAAATTCAACTCCTTACCCTTAATAAAGTGCATTAGAAGCCTGACATGATAAAATATTAATGTAACATATCTACCTTCACAAGTAAGAAACTTTTTAATAACCGATAAAAAAATTCTCCATTTAGACTTAAGTGCAGTCACTAGAATTCGTTTTTTGAAAATTGAAGCATCCATACCTATATTGTGAATGAAGTTCTTCCAATGTTCATCCTTGAATTTTTATGTTTTATTTTTGAACCAACTTTCGCCATACCTTGGGATCTTTGTCACCTTTGCTACAAAGGACTTTGTAATTTCCAATATTATATCTCCAATATCAGCTTCCACACCATCAAAATATGAGCAAACTCCTGGGTGACTTTAGTTTCATATCCATCAAATTTATTGAAGAATTTAAGCCATCCTTCCTTTTGAAACTAATCTTATACTTGTGGATAGGCATTAAGAAAACTTACTCCATTTGTCTCATATCAGACAATCACACCCACCGCTGTGACTGAAAAGTTTCACCCGTGAATTACCTCTTCTGACAGGTTTGGATGGAAGAATAGGTGATGAAATGGAGTTGTTTGATGGTGGTAGGGTTAGAGTAAAATGGATTGTTAATGCGGTGGCTGAATTACAATAAAGCCATTCCTCTTGCACTAATGATTTCCCACAATTCTACAAATATGCTCTTATAGAACCATTGGGAATTGACAAAATTCGAGTTATTCGTATGCAATTAAAAATGTTTTCAACATTATGGAATGATATATGTACATGAGTGATAGGATATGGTTATGAATAAGGTCATAATGTAGCTCATTATTTCCAAAGATGTATCATAAATATTCAATAAGTATATCAGCTCGTAAATATATTTATTCCTTTCATGAAAATTGATTTAACATCCTATAGTCACCTTATAATGCATACCTTTTAGGTGAACTAACTTTACCTTTACTTGTAGGATCATAATGTTTTCTAGGTTCAGAGTACTGACTGGAGAATGTGAAATTAGCTACAAAATGATGCATATTCTACATCTTTGTCTTCAATTTGATTATTTGATCTGAGATTTGCTATCGCTGCTAGATGTTGGCAGTCTTTAATGATGCTAATATTCGTTGTAGGTTTTTTTTTTTTTTTTTTAAAGAGAAACAAATCCTTCAAAGAATTTTATTGGAACTAGAAACAAATAGTTTTGCAAAGAAAGAGAGGTAACAAAATATAATGGGAAAAAGAGAAGGGAATATGTAAATCTAAGCTGCTAAGGATCCCTTGGTTTTCAATTGATATTTTCTACATATAAATGCCAACAACGTTGGTTTTCATGTTAATGCTTTTTTTTTTTTTTAATTTCTTTTTCAGTTATTTATTTATTTTCTTTTCCCCCTTTATTTTTTTAATTTGGATGAAATAAATTACATTTCTTTTGGTAGTAAGGAAGAAGGAGCTTCCTTTCCTACCAAGTTCATATTAGAATTTTCTTGCAGATGTCTAACAAACTTTTCCTTTGTTAAAGTCTTATGATATAACTTTAATATATGCCCATTGACAAGGAAGGTAATCTTTTCTTCATCAACAATCCTGATTCTAACTGCCCCATTATAAAAGTTAGTTTCTATTTAATAGGGACCAGGACAACGTGTTTGACAGTTCCCTTGAAACTCTAAATTTAGAATAAAAAATATGAGCCCAATCATCTAGCTTGAAAATTTTGACTTTGATAAATTTTTCTTTCCACCTAGTCCTATGTTGTTCAATTATGGTTGTTCTTTGTATGACATCCTATTGGATCTGATCTAGCTCATTCAATTGTGCCATTCTTTTCTTTTGTGCTTCAGAGAGATCAAGCCCCAATTTTGTTGTTTTTTATAAGGTCTCTACTTGGAATTCGATTGGAAGAAATACTTGTTTTCCATAGACAAGATCATAAGGAGTATGTAAAATAGTGTCTCTCCATGTGGTGTGGTATGCCCAAAGTGCCTCTAGAAGCCTTTCTGCTCAGTCCCTGTTACACTAAAAAATGTCACCATGACTATTTACAGTTAGTATGGCTCAATCAACAGTCATGCTACCCTCTTAGGCAAGTCTTATGCCTCTGCTATCCATCTCAAACTCAAAGAAGAGAGAAAGTCTTGTAAAAAATGTGTTTATCTCTGGGGACGCAGGTTCTCTCAAGCCTTAGCTGCGGGGACGCTCACAATGTTCACAAAGACTGCGTCTTTGGACGCTCTGTATATTAAGGGACAGGTGCGTCCTTCTGTAAAAGGCAAAATGCGCAAGTTTCATCTTAAAAAAGTTACTTGTGGTTACTTCTAGAACTTTCTAGAGGTCGGTTTGATGAAATGGATGCGCCTCCAGTTGGTTCATGTATCCCTATTAAGGAGGAACTTATCCCATCAATAAGGGAGCTATCCCACCCAAAGAGGGGGATTATCCCATTGATGGTGGACCTGAATAACCTCTTTACAGCACTATAAATAAAGGCATTGAGCCAGAGGGAGGAGAGGTTGAAGCTATACATTTTCTTTGGGTAAATGCTGCAGGAATTAGGACTCCCATTTAGAACCTTGTGAGGAGAGATTGTCTTTGCTTGATTCTACTTGGAAGTGGGTGAGCTTTGTCAAAGTAGAGGAAAACCCTTGATGGACCCTGGGAGGAACTTGCACAACACCAAGGCCAGGTTGTAAGAGTTTCTTTGTTTCGTTATTAATACAAACTGGTTCATTTTTCTCAATAGCTTGTGTTAATGAGTTATTTCATGTGTTCCTTGGTCTGCATGTTGAATATATGTTTTATTATATGAGATGCAAGTGCTTGGTAATTGTTTGATTGTTTGTGGTTGCAGG
The DNA here is from genome assembly GCA_031772625.1 of Pinus tabuliformis. NCBI lineage: Eukaryota > Viridiplantae > Streptophyta > Pinopsida > Pinales > Pinaceae > Pinus > Pinus tabuliformis. The sequence goes on along the minus strand of CM062805.1, from coordinate 710,294,961 downwards.
AATTGATGTGAAGGAGGAGCTCATCCGGATCGGCAAGGACGGACTACAACAACAGCGTTTTGGAATAAGGTAAGCCTAAACACTTGTAGTTTTCATGTTTTAAAAGATGTATTTAGAGAAAGATTGCTCCATTTTGTCTTGTTTGTCACTAGAGAGTTTAGACTCCTAGGGAGGTCAGTTGTGTCCGCACAAACGACTTTTTCCGCCACGACAAATTGGCGACTCCACTGGGGAATCCATTAATGTGAAAGTCTTTTCCTTTGTGTGAACTTTGCTCTGAGAAAATCATTTTTATTTTCTGGTTTTTGACTGTGAGAATTAGTATTTGGGTGGCTTAGCTTTAGATTTAGTTAGATTTGGTTTTTCTTAACTTTTCCAGAAAGACGCACCCTCTGAGTACTGCACAGTGCGTCTTTGGACGCGCTGTTGCCGTTTGCACAGAGCGGGCCCGCGCCTGTTATAACGGGTTGCCTGCGTCTTCCTGTAAAAATTTAGAAAAACTCCATTTTTGCTTTAATTGCTTTTAGATTTTGTTTTTTCTTAGTGTTTTCTGCCCAGATCCTTTAGTACCCTGTCAAAAATTTTCACCTGAACTTGTTTTGTGAGCTTTGAGTGTTTTAGTGGATTTCAACGAAGTTTAGGCCTAGGGTTTGATTTTTGAATAGGTCCTGTAGTGACTTTGACGGTAGAAAGTTGTCCAGCCTTAGATCTCTCTGGTTTGTCAGCCTTCTTAGAAGTCGGGCCTGTCGTAAAGTCTCCTTGTGTGAGCAGCTTGCCATTTAAGTTGTCTTTTGGGTCAAATTTCGAATTACTTGTTTATAAAGTGTTGATTTCCATTTTACAAAAGAACAAAAAGATTAGAGTTTTGTTTTGACTAGTTTTTGGTTCTGCAATAAGCTAGTCCTTGATTTGATTGTGATCAAGTAAAACACCTTAGAATAATCATTGTTGGCTTTGCCTCATTAGGATTAATTAGGGTAATTTCCTTTTGATTTGTTTTGTTTTTTGAGTGAATTTTCATAGATTTCATAGTTTGCAATTGATTTTTATTAAAATAGATTTATGTTTTTCGTTAAATAAGAAAAATACAAAAACATCTCCTTTTAAAAGTCTTGTTTCAAGTAGCTTTTTGTTTTTGGAAGAAAAAGAGTTTTTTCGTGCAAGTAAAGAGTGGTCATGTTTTTATGCTTGGAAAAGACAAACGAATTGTTTCTTTGATTGTCCTTAATTAAGAAGTTGCTTTTATAAAAAGTGCATTCTCTCAACTTTTTAGTTAAGCAATTCATCGAAAAAGTAAAGTAGTGGGTAAATCATCCTAGGTGCATTTTGTAGTGGTTTCGAGTCGAGTCAACACACCACTGGTTTCACTTCCATCACCTTTTGACTTAAGAAACAACCTTAAAAGTAACGCTTAAATTAAAATCAATCTAGTAATTTTTATTTTTCTAGGGCTCTGAAACACCAACATAGCTTAGGCTAGGGTCTTGGAGTAGGTGAGTACTTAACTCTCCAAGACTACAAAACCAAACAGATAGTTTATCTTGAGTAGAATAAATCCAATTGTTTCAGTTGCATTCTGGGAAAGCTCCTCTTAAAGGAGAAGCACGAGCTCGTGTCCGAACCAGTGAGGGGATCATTCCCCCCTCGTTGGGAACGACGCCAGACAGTACGTATTACAAACGGTAAACCTCGGATTAACCATTGTCGAGGAGCCAGGGGTCACTTATCGGTAAACCTTGGATTACTGTCAAGGAGCCGGTAAGGGGATTGAGCTTGTTACTCTGCCCTTGCGTGCTGTCGGAGTTTAGACTGTTCCCCCAGGTGTAATTGTTGTGATTGGTAACTTTAGTGACCATAATCTTTAGGGTTCTACCGAGGTGACGGTGGAGGGAAGGTCCCACTGTACCTGGAGCAGACGTCGGTTATACTCACTTGGATTTTCCGGGGGGTTCACTTCACTTCGAGACGGTTAAAGTGGAGGAACTTGTGCCGGTCTATTCATTAAGCAGGTTGCCGGGGTAACTGTTCCACCCGCCATTTCTGTACTGAATCCTGCGAGGTTGGATTTCATCACCAACTAGCGCTTTTGGTCCGGAAGACTACTGTTTGTGTTTGGTTTGACGCTCTAGATTCTTTAGGCGTGTGCTTCAAATTTGTTTGCTTCTTTAGAAGACTTTAGGTGGTTTGATTTGAAATTTTTACTTTGTTTTCGTGTGTTGTAGTTAAAAATCTTTAATTGTGGCGGAATTACCGAGACAGTCCCGTCGACTTCGGGGCAAGTCTCCTGAGATTGTTACCGGAATAGATTTGTTAAGAAAACTCCGTAAATCGCGGGGTGAATCTCCTGAAGACATTCCGGGTCAGTACGAAGGGTTAAAGGTCCTTGTAACTCCTCCTAGTGACAGTAGAGTAGGTTCACCTGAAGAAGGAGAATCTTCCTTGGTAGTCCATCCAGATTACCAAAGTTTAGAGACAGGTTATAATCCCGAAGCTGTTTCAGTTTCTGAGCTTGTTGGTAGTTTTTCGTCTGCTAGTGATACAGGCGAAGAACCTGAAATATCTGAACCTGTTACTCCAACTTCTAGTGTTCCAGATTCACCAAGAATAGAAAGAATTATCACCGAAAATCTTCCTACTGGTTTGATTGCTATAGAAGAACTTGCTCCAGAGGAGGATATAGGTGTCTCTAACCTTGAAGGTCAACTTACTATTGATCTAAGGGAGCGTGAATCCATCTTTTACAGTCCTCCTAGAAGTACTACTTGGTACCTTTCGTTAACCAATTATTTAGACAACTCAGGGGTAGGTTTTTCTCCACCTCGTACTCCTTTTCCACCTAGAGGTATTTATACTCCTGTAAATATGTCTGGTCAGTCGTCCGTGTTTACTCAAAGTCCTGAATCTTTTTTACACGGCGGTCCTTCTGTTCCCACTGGGTATCAATCTCTTTCTGGTACCTTTGCGGGGGCATCTCCTCAACCCGTTGATCATGGGTTATTAATTGGAAACAGTGGTAATGTACCATTGGGTGTAGGAGACATTTACATGATGTCAGGTTCAGTTCCCGTTTCTCAACCTCAAGGTGGCCAATTACCGCCTGGGGGGCAACCGCAGTTAACGCCTGGGGGGCAACCTCAAGGTACACAAATCGTGTCTGGGGGGCAACCTCAAAGTCAGTATGCACCTATGGTGCAATACGCGCCTCAAGGTCAACCCCAGCCTCAATATGTACCCCAGGGTCAACCTCAGTATCAATATCAACCTCAAGGATGGCAACCTCAAGGGTATCAACCCCAAAGTTATCAACCTCAAGGGTACCAACCTCAAGGTCAAGGTCAACCCCAGTATCAGTATTTACCTCAAGGTTATCAACCTCAAGGTCAATACTCGAGTCAAGGTTATCAACCGCCTCAAGGTCAGTCATATGTTCCAAGTATGGGAACTGCACCTTACAATTATCAATCCTACCCTCAATCCGGTTATGGATCTCAGTATCCTCAACCTGTTACGGGTCAATACCCTGGAATGTTAGTGTGGGATCCATCACAGGGTCAACAGGTGTTGCAGCCAAGTGTACAGATGGTTCCTCAAGCTGGACAACCCGTAGTTTCTGGTCCAACCCAGCAACCGCAACCTGTCCAGCCAAATGTTCAAACTTCTGTAACTTCGGTAGTTACTCAGCCGCCAATTGCACCTAGTACTCCATCTCAAACGGCTGCTGCAACTACCGCTACATCTACCATACTTACTTCTGGAGTATCGACGGCTCCAGTTTCTACTGTCCCTGTTACCACACCTCAGACATCTTTACCGTTGTCTGGATCTACGATTCAAACCACGGTCCAGATGCCTGTAGGTCAGCCTGGTATAAGTACGGTTGTTACTACTCAACCTCAATTTGTTCAACCTCCGTACCAGGGACAGTACCAACATGGGCAAGCTGTCCAACAACCGGTTTACCAGTATCAACCGTATCCTGGGTACACTTATCAACAACCTCAACAACCCCAGTACGGTCCGGTTAATCCTGGTTTTCCAGGAGGATATAATATCCCAAATGCGACTCCTGTTCCTAGTTATCCTGGATATCCTCCTCCTGGGGCTGGTATTGTGACCCAGAGTTTTAGAGATCCTAACCGGCAGTTACCGTTTATCGCAACTTTGGATTTACCAGACTTGACGCGCCTAACGAACGATCCAATTCAATATCTTCCGTTCTGGCCGCCAATGCCAAATAAGTTGCCCAGTGATATACCCAAGTTCGAAGGTAAGTCTGGAGAGGATCCGTCCAATCACGTGATGACTTACCACCTCTGGTGTGCTTCGAATTCTATCTCAGATGATTCCATCCGCTTACGTCTTTTCAGCGTACACTCATTGGTCTCGCGGCCAAGTGGTACATTGAGTTACCACGGGCCTCTTTTTACAACTTTAGCCAGTTAGCTACCTCGTTCTTAACTCACTTTCAGTTGCCGGTCAGATACGATAACGGCACGGAGTTATTAACTTCACTAAAACAATCGACGTCCACGTATATTTCTGATCACATTCATGAGTGGAGACGTCGAAGGAGGTTAGTGAAAGTTTTTATCCCGGACCAAATCTTAGCTGAATGGTTTGTCAAATCATTATTACCGAAGATTACTGAAGATGTAGCTAAGGCCGGAGTAGTTACTGAGGAGCAAGTCATTGCTCAGGCACAATACCTTGACTTAGTTTACACTCAGTCGGGTACGTTACACGAGAAGATTCCGGATCTTCCAAAGTCGAATCAAATCGCTGCTGCTCCTTCGGGATCTCATGCCGCTGATGGTATGATTGGTATCGTGACTACGAAGAGCAAGAAGAAGTCTTCCAAGGCTTCAAATACTCCAATTATCACTTTGCCTGATTCTCCGACAGGAGAGTCTTCTCCTCCTGAACTTACCGCCGATATTCACGCTGTAGAGTCATCTACGGCCAAATCAAAAAACGGTGGAAAGAAGAAAGGAAAGAAGAAGGCTAAAGCAGACAAGGCTCCGAAGGAGAAAACAGAAAAGTCGGAAACCAATGACGAAAAGCGCAAACCTCGATATCCTTGTCTTATTTGTGAAGAGGATCATTTTACGAGAGATTGCCCTCATCGGGCCGAGGTTGTGAAAATAGTCAAAGGTTCTCCCACTCCTGCTGTGTTAAAAAATCCATTTCCGGAGCAGGAGAATAAGATGATAGGTTCTTCTTCGAATGCCAGTGAAGAACCCATTTTGATGATGTCTCATGTGAGGATTGCGACTCGATCGCAAGATTATGGTAGTAAGAATCCTGTTGATGGTAAGGAAGCAGAATCTTCTCACTCTAACCCATCAACCTCAGCTCCTGGTTCCGATCCACTACAGATCGAAAAACCTAACCCAGACTTAGTGATTAAGCCGCCCGCCAAGGGTGTACTTCGAAGGTCTGCTTTCAATCCACATGCGAGAGCAGCCCAGAATTACAACATTGTTGAGGACTTAGCTGTTTCACCCTCAGCAATGTCGGCGTTAGAAGTGCTGCAATCATGCCCAGCACAACGAAAATTGCTTTTGTCGGCTATCGGAGCTGTTGATGTTCAGGACCCGAATCTAATGATCTTCGATCTAGAAAATAGTACACCGCGTCTCCCCCATCAAATGGCTTTCCAAATTCCAGTGATAGTCAAAAACAGGCCTATTCATCGGACTGTGATTGATGAGGGAGCTTCTACGTGTATTATGTCGATTCAATGTTGGAGATCCCTTGGTTCTCCTTCGTTGAACCAATCCCCCACCATCCTTAAGGCCTTTGATGGCCGTGGGTTCCGTCCGTTTGGTATTCTACAAGAATTGCCTATAGGGGTAGAAGGTAAAACCGTTAGTCTGGATGTGGAAGTGGTTGATGCCCCTCTAGACTACAACCTTCTTTTGGGTCGAAGTTGGTCATATGCTATGACAGCGGTCGTTTCATCGGTCTTCAGAGTAATTAAGTTTCCACATAACGGTAAGATCGTGACTATTGATCAGCTGACATACTTTTCATCCGACCCAGCCTCTTCAGAGAGTATCCAGCATGTCGGTAAGACGACAATCCCTTATAGGGACGTTGGTGTAGGTTTAGTTAAGGATTCCGGTTTACTGGGAACTTTTCCTCTCCCTCCACTCAACGTAGACCCTTCATTTGCAACAATTCATATGATTACATCAGAAAACATTATTTATGATGATCCTTGGATTGTCCCATCTGACTCTGAGATAGACTCATTCGGTGATGCTATGCCTTTGAGTCCATATGAAATTGCTTATGAAGCTGTCATGTCTTTTACCGACTCGCATTCAACCGAAATCGACCAAATGAATGTGGTCAGTGAAGAATCACTTTTCACCTCAACCTTAGAACGGATAGCGTTTCCCGAAGTCGTGTCATCTGACGAACAACTTCGCGAAATCCTAAGTGTAGATGATCTACCATGGGAGGATCTCCATCACAGATCTTCGTTTTTACCTAAGGATGATGCATTTGAAAATGATTTTTCATCTATCTTTACCGCTGAATATGTCAAAGACGCTCAGGATCCAACGAAACATTCTGATTCAGAGCTGAATTTAGGGAATATTTCTCGTACTATTCCCATTGATATTTCAGTGAAGCCCGGAATTGAGGAGAACATTCATATAGGTGCCGCATGTACTGAAGAAGAAATCCAAACTTACAAGGCCCTATTCCAAGAATTCCGCGATGTGTTTGCCTGGTCTTACGAGGAAATGCCGGGAATCGATCCTGCCATTGTTGTTCATGAAATAAAGACCTACCCGGATGCTAAACCCGTCCGGCAACGGTTGCGTCAGATTCACCCTCGAAAAGCGGCTGCGATTAAAGCAGAAGTCGAAAAGCTGTTGAAAGCAGGTTTCATTTATCCGATCCCGTTAACGGATTGGGTATCGAATATTGTTCCGGTCAACAAGAAACAAGGAACAATAAGAATCTGTATCGACTATAGGGATATAAATCGAGCTTGTCCAAAAGACAACTATCCTACGCCTTATATCGATCAAATTATTGATGATTGTGCCGGAAGTGAAATGTTTTCCTTCATGGATGGTTTTTCGGGCTATAATCAAATCAATATTCTACCTGCCGACCAACCAAAAACGGCATTCATTTGTCCATGGGGGACATTTGCTTATTGCAAATTACCTTTTGGGCTTAAGAATGCCGGGGCCACTTTTCAACGGGCGATGTCTTATGCATTTCATGACATCAAGCACATTGTGCAACCCTATCTCGATGATTTGCCTGCTCATTCTTTACATCGAGCTGATCACCTTGTCCACCTACGAGCAATCTTTATGAGGTGTAGGCATTATCGAATTCGGTTGAATCCCCACAAGTGTGTTTTCTGTATAGAAACAGGTCGATTGCTGGGATTTGTTGTTTCAAAAGCCGGCATTCGCGTCGATCCCTCGAAAGTCGAGGCTATCATCAAATTGCCTCCTCCTTCGAGTTTGCGCCAACTCCAAAGTTTGCAAGGGAAAGCGAACTTTTTACGCCGATTCATCCCAAACTACGCCGAGGTCACTAAAGGTTTTACACGGTTGTTGAAACAGAACGCACAATTCTTTTGGGACGAGATTGCCCAACAATCTTTTGATGCACTTAAACACGCGTTGACCCATGCACCGTTGTTGCATCCTCCCAACTACAACCAGGACTACTTCTTATACCTCGCAGCTTCGCATTCCACCATTGGAATGGTGTTAGTTCAAGAAGATGAATTCGGAGCGGAGCATGTGATATATTATCTTAGTAGGACCTTGAATCCCACTGAGCTAAAATATTCGCATGTGGAGAAATTGGCCCTGGCAGCCGTTCAAGCTGTCCAGCGTTTTCGTCACTACATTCTTCTCCGTAAAACTACAGTTATTTCGGATTGCAACCCTATGATTTATATTTTGACAAAACAACTGCTAGGGGGCAAGTACTCTAAATGGATCGTTATCCTGCAAGAGTTCGACTTGGAGTTCGAGAAGTCCAAGTCTAAGAAATCCTTAGTTTTTGCGGAATTGATGTGTGATTTCCCGAGTGCTGACACAGAGACTGTGGCAGAAGAGTCCATTGCGGACGAATCTTTGTTTCTTATCAGTACTGTAGATCCGTGGTACGGGGATATAATCATCTATCTCCAAACCCAAACCTTTCGGCCTGAAGCTTCCAAAGCGGAACGTCGAAAAATTCGGTTTCAATCCCAGCCATACAGAATTATTGGAGATACACTTTATCGCCGGGGGGCAGACTTAGTTTTTCGACGTTGTTTAACTCACGAAGAGGCTGAGAGAGTTTTGAATGATTGTCACTCTGGAGCATGTGGCGGTCATATGTCTGGGTATGCCACAGCTCAGAAGGTGTTGCGCGCTGGCTATTTCTGGCCGTCTATGTTTAAGGATTGTATCATTGCCGTCAGGAAATGCCACAACTGTCAAGTGTTTGATCGCAAGATGCGCGCTCCACCTGCTCCTCTCCACCCTATAATTGCCGCTGGTCCATTCGCCAAATGGGGTATCGACTTTATTACTTGTAACCCTCACTCGGCCGGGGGGCATGCGTATATCATCCTTGCGGTTGATTATTTTACTAAGTGGGCCGAGGCGATGCCTACATTCGACGCAAGCGGCAAAACAGCTGCAGTTTTCGTATTCAATCATATCATAACTAGGTTTGGTGTCCCACAAGCAATCATTACTGACCATGGGAGCCATTTTCGAAACATCATGATGACTGAGCTTACAAGCCAGCTTGGTTTGCGCCACGATAGCTCTACTCCTTATTATCCGCAAGCCAACGGTTTGGTTGAGTCTATCAACAAAGTTCTGGTTATCATGATCCGACGAACCATTGGTGTTCATCGGTCGAATTGGCACAACATGTTATTTTCAGCGCTATGGGCATACCGAACCTCAGTGAAAAATTCAACAGGGTTCACTCCTTTCCAGCTAGTTTATGGCTTGGAAGCTGTGTTACCCATTGAATGCGAAATCCCATCACTTCAAATGGCTGTCGAATTACTTCCAGCTACTTCCGAAGAGGAGAAACGTTTATTGTACTTGGCTAAATTAGATGAGACTCGACGTGACGCTACATTGGCAATCGAGACTCACGCGAAACGAATGAAAGCTCAGTATGATAGAAATGTAACCCCTCGAAGTTTTTCGGAAGGAGACCTAGTGCTATTATATGATCAAGCTAACGATAAGCTAGGTGCTGGAAAATTCGTTCCTATGTGGCATGGACCCTACATTGTAAAGCGAAAGCTAGCAAAAGGGGCTTATGAGCTGGTTGATTTTGATGGGGACTCTTTGGGTAAACCCAGAAATGGACTTTACCTAAAGAGGTATTATGCTTAAATGGTGGATGGAGAAATTTTTAGATAGGTTAGATTTTCTTTCTAGCTAGCGTGTTTGTTAGTTTAGTCAGTGTGCTTAGCTTAGAGAGTGTGTTTTTTCGTCGTTATTCTGGCTTATCTTGGTTTTACTCTTGATATTGCAGATGTCGACGCCTCTCCAAACATACATTGGATTTGCTGATGGTGCTTGTCGTAGTACACGGAATATCTCTTCCGCAGCTTGGGTTATCTATTCGCCCTCTGACGAGTTAGTTTCTATGCATGGGGTAAGCCTCGGTCAAACAACGAATAACATTGCAGAATACAGTGCAGTGGTTGAATTATTATCCGAATCTATTTCATTTGGAATTCGACGTTTGATAGTGAGGTTAGATTCTGAACTTGTTGTATTACAGCTTAATAGAGTTTATGCCATTAGAAATCCTGTGTTATTAAGGTTGTTTTTGAGAGTGCGTCTCTTGGAACGTGAATTTGATTACATTGAATATCAGCATATTCCAAGGTCTTTAAATACATTAGCAGATGCAATTGCTTCTCGAATGTTGGACAGACATTTACGATAATCATGCAAGTAAATTTAAAAACATTTCATCACATATGTTAAACAAGATAAGCCGGTAATAGTGATATATATATAGATAGGAGTGTGTCAAAAAATATACATCGTCTTCGATCATAGGTTGAAAAACACCTTATGATCGGCAAAAATGATAAGTACAAAAAGTCAAAATGTCACATGTGACTACAAAAGTGACTAGTCAATCACTGGTGGTGCTCTCTGTATGACACCACTGCACGGGCTACCTTACGCAAAAATCTCCTAAACGGTCCAGGGACCGCGACTACGAAGCGCTGAAGCCTGGTAGGAATGTCGTCCATAGTAGTCTCAGGTATATCTGCCGTGAGACGCTCTAGATCATGCTCCAACTCAGCTAGTACTTCTGTAGCCGCGTCCTGTGGGGCCGGTACCGGTGCAGCTGGATGTAGTCTATCAAAAGGCCGGAGGTTGGCTGGACGCTGTGGACCAACATCTGCATTTTGAAAATTTTACTGTTAGTTTTGAGACGATATATATGAAAAATAAAAAAATACATAATTAGAAAACTTGTGAAAAATAAAGTACCTCTGTCATCCCATTGTTCTCCCGGTGGAAGAACCATGTCCGGATCACCTCTAAAATCCACTCCGGCATACGGAAAGTCCTGTATCGAAAAAACCTGGTCCTCTAACCAGTGAAAGTAACTATCTGAGAATCGAACCACCGCCGTGCCCTCGTCAGGATGCCGGGCCATCACCGCAACCCATCGTATCAGCTTTGGCTCCCGAGGACCCAAGATATCAACAGTGAGTTGCTGAGGGATCAACATTGGAACTCTCTCCAAGGCAAAGCTCACGACTAGAGGCCCATATCCAAAAGTCTTTAGTCGTCCGTTCTTTGCCTTGGTCAGTTGGCTCTTCATATGAGCCGACACAGCTTCACACCAGTTGAAAATGGTGCCTTGGTAACAGTCAATTGCCATCCGCATTTGGGATCCGGAAGCAATGTGTAAAGCGGCCGCGCCGCAAATTCTGGTAACCGTGAACGCTATGACTTTGAGTTCACACAGAGTGATGTGTTTTATCTCTATGCCTTTCGAATGGTGAGCCCCAGGTGTGCACCACTCGTCGCGGAGACTATCAAGGGATTGGCCACCCGGCCTAGTCCCCGCAAGACTGAGTTGCTCGCCTCTGTTCGGCAAGCCAGTGAGAAAGTATACATCCGAGGGCTCTATCTCGAGCTGGTGCCCTCCTATGTAAAAGCATTGTTCTTGAACGTTCCATCGCTCAACCAGCCATTCCAAGAATCTTACCTGGCCCCTCATGCCCGGTATGGTCCAGTATTTGTATAACCCGCATGCTCTTAGGGCATCCAGGGAAGGTTGATGATTTATTGCAACTTCATCATCCTCTACATGCTCTCGTTCTCTCCAATCTAACATGGTTAATGCCCTGCACACCAGAAATATTCATTAGAAATTGATTTGGGAATTTTTAGATAGTTATTTGAGGGGTTGGGGTTTTGAAATGCGCATTTCACGGAAGACGCACCCCGACTTTACAGCACAGGGCGCCCGGACGCGGCTGGCCTGAAGGCGGACCGCGTCTTCCAACCATTTTCCTGTATAGGAAAAAGTCGGGGGACGCGGGTCACCCGAAGGGCACCCGCGTCCGCCGAGAGGCGCATTCCAAAACCAAAACCCCCCCAAAAAATGAAACTAAGACCTAAAAATTAATTCTAAACGGATAGAAATGCAGAGTAGGATGTGTAAAATACCTGGATAAGACGGCGTTCGATTCCGACGGTCGGATTTTCCACAGCAACCACGGGAAATTTTCTTGTCAAAAGCTCCTTTTTCAACCTCAACAGTGAAACGGTAAAAATGACATGGTAAAAGGTCTTTTTATAGGTTTTTTGGATGAATTAGTTCATTTTTTACCATGAAAGGATGTTTTTCGATGTATTTTTGCCTATTTTAAACAGGTATGAGTAATGTGTTGCTTTTGTGCAGGACAAAGGGATTTCGAGGGAAATTGTCATTTTTCACAAACAAAAATATCAGAGTCATCTTTTAAGCCCTTTTCTGACTCCTAAAACATGAAAATATCGCCGAGCGTTTCTTTTACACTCGTTAAAACGGAATTAAAAGACGGTCCCCTTTTAGCTCTTTTCTGACCGCAAAATCAGGAAAAGATTGCCGGGTTTTTGTCGTTTCAAACTCGATAAGGAAATAAAACGACGTGTCCTTGATCGCTTTTTACTTTTCAGGTCAACGACACTATTATGAAAGTACTCCTTGGTCGCAAGATCAAGCGGTTCCCCCAGGTATTATTTTATACTTTTTCGGGCTTGAGGGACACAAATGTACGAAAAAGTTCAACGCGGAGTCTCCTTTAGTTTTTTCAGACTCTCTAAAATTGAAAAACGCCGAGTTTCTCCTATACTGGGCTCGTTAAACTTTTACAGTAGAGGACCTGTTCAATTACAAACAGGAACGAACCACTCCTTCCTAGGGTTCGAATTTAAACTAGGTTGGACTCGTCCGAAGGATGAGCTTATAATCAAGCATATGTTATCCTCCTCAAGCTTGTTAAAAATAAAGAGGTACTTGCCAGAAATGGTGGGGGAAAAGAGAGAAGAATGAACCTGTTTGTTACCTTTTGTCTCGAAAGAAACTTTATCACCGCTCTTGAACACGACACTGTCTCATTCACCTGGGTTGGGAAATCTTTTACCTCACAGTTGATCAAACCACTTTGAAAGTCTTTAACTGGGTTCCGGGGATTAACTTTGAGTTATTCGTCACCAAGCCATCTGTCGTGTCGTTATGTGTTCAAGAGGTCTGCAAGCAAAACTTTCATCTGCAAAATACTTGTCATCCATTTAACCATCCCTGAGTCAGTCCTTACAGCAACATTTCTTCAACTTGAACAATGATTTCGTGTTGCGGGCTTGCCTGCAACGGGTCGCTTTCTATCGACATCGACACATTATCTAGAAAGATGACTTAGGAATCGACAGTACCTTGAAGTCTGCATGCATCAATGGCAGGTTTCTCGCCTTTGACGTCAGTTTACATCATTGACTTTCGATCAAAGGATTCCGTGAAGTGTTCGACATCAAAACATCTATTCACATTTCATGAGTTGTGCTTGGTACTTTGAGAACCATTGACATTACTGGTGGTCTCTCTCACACTTGTTAACAGTTTACATCATCGACTGGTAATCAAGTGGTTTCTAACATGTTCGACATCAAATCATTTAATCACATGGCTAGAATCGTACCAATTCGGGAAGTAGAAGTGAAGACCCTGGATCTAGTTTTTACCATCCAGGCTACGAGGAGTTTTGTATTCATTATCTATGTAGACTAATCATAAACAGATGGCTGCGTCCATACTGTGTCTACAAAAGTCTATAAAAATGATGTACTGCAAGATCATTCCTGTATCAGAGTAGTTAGTCCATTAGTTAAAGTTTTGAATCTGAGTATGGGAATGCCTACCTCAGTGATGATATAATCTTATACATGTATTTTGTGTTGAAAATTGCAGGTTCCAACCAGGTCATCCACAAGACAATCCTTGAAATGATAAAGCGCTTCACCCTTCCTAGAATTACAAAACCCTAATCTATTCCAGGCTTTGCACTTTAGGGGGCAATCTGTTACACTAAAAAATGTCACCATGACTATTTACAGTTAGTATGGCTCAATCAACAGTCATGCTACCCTCTTAGGCAAGTCTTATGCCTCTGCTATCCATCTCAAACTCAAAGAAGAGAGAAAGTCTTGTAAAAAATGTGTTTATCTCTGGGGACGCAGGTTCTCTCAAGCCTTAGCTGCGGGGACGCTCACAATGTTCACAAAGACTGCGTCTTTGGACGCTCTGTATATTAAGGGACAGGTGCGTCCTTCTGTAAAAGGCAAAATGCGCAAGTTTCATCTTAAAAAAGTTACTTGTGGTTACTTCTAGAACTTTCTAGAGGTTGGTTTGATGAAATGGATGCGCCTCCAGTTGGTTCATGTATCCCTATTAAGGAGGAACTTATCCCATCAATAAGGGAGCTATCCCACCCAAAGAGGGGGATTATCCCATTGATGGTGGACCTGAATAACCTCTTTACAGCACTATAAATAAAGGCATTGAGCCAGAGGGAGGAGAGGTTGAAGCTATACATTTTCTTTGGGTAAATGCTGCAGGAATTAGGACTCCCATTTAGAACCTTGTGAGGAGAGATTGTCTTTGCTTGATTCTACTTGGAAGTGGGTGAGCTTTGTCAAAGTAGAGGAAAACCCTTGATGGACCCTGGGAGGAACTTGCACAACACCAAGGCCAGGTTGTAAGAGTTTCTTTGTTTCGTTATTAATACAAACTGGTTCATTTTTCTCAATAGCTTGTGTTAATGAGTTATTTCATGTGTTCCTTGGTCTGCATGTTGAATATATGTTTTATTATATGAGATGCAAGTGCTTGGTAATTGTTTGATTGTTTGTGGTTGCAGGAATTGATGTGAAGGAGGAGCTCATCCAGATCGGCAAGGACGGACTACAACAACAGCGTTTTGGAATAAGGTAAGCCTAAACACTTGTAGTTTTCATATTTTAAAAGATGTATTTAGAGAAAGATTGCTCCATTTTGTCTTGTTTGTCGCTAGAGAGTTTAGACTCCTAGGGAGGTCAGCTGTGTCCGCACAAACGACTTTTTCCGCCACGACAGTCCCTTCTATGAAAATGTACAGTCTTGGTCAATATTGCTTCAAACACTTTATTGGTGGATTCCACTTGCCCATTAGCTTGTGGATGGTATGGGGTGGATTTGCAATGTTTGATCTTATATTGCTCCATAATCTTCTACGCCAAATTGGATGTAAATTGAACACCTTGATTTGTCACAATTTCCCTTGGGACACCAAATCCAGTGAAAATATCCTCAAAAGTAAATGTTACTACGACATGTTCATTAGCAAAAGTAAGAGGCTTAGCTTCCAGCCATTTTGTAACATAATCTGTACAAACAGGAATGTACTTGTTTTGTCTAAATGGAGAGTTGATTGGACCAACAAAATATAGAGCCCGTTTTTCAAAAGGATGTATTAGAACCTGAGGTTGTAGAGGCAACATTATCTGATTGCATATGTCTCCCCATTATTTGGCAGTTATCACATCTTTTTACATATTCCTTTGCATCCTTGAAAAGGGAAGGCCAATGATATCCAAAAAGAAGCACTTTATATGGAATTCCTTGATCAATAAAGTGTCCTCCACATGATTCACCATGGCAATCTTTTAATATCTCTGGTAACTCATCTTCTCTAACACATCTTCGAATGATCAAATTAGGTCATGTTCGATAAAATTCTCTCTCTATCCATGAATATGGTGCACTAGATTTAATGAATTTCTGTTTTTCTTTAACTGATAATTGTGGAGGAAATTTTCCTGTAGCCAAATAGTTAGTAATATATGCAAACCAAAAATTTTTAGTAGATACTACAAAAATATATTCGTCAGGAAAATTAGCTACTATAGGAGTATCAATATTATCATTTTTCATCCTCGAATGCAAAACAACAACCATGTTTTCCTTTCTTGACCTATCCAAAATGGTGGTATTGAATTCCTGTAACAATGAAAGCCATCTAGTAACCCTACCATTAGTAATTGGTTTATTCTTTAAATATCTAATAGAAGAATGATATGTATAAATGAAAGTTTCATAATTAGTGATATAATGTCTAAACTTATTAATGGCATGAACAACAACTAAAAACTGTTTTTCTGTAACTATGTAATTAACTCTGCAAGAGTCAAATTTTTACTTGCATAATAATAACAAAAGGATTCAAGTCTTTTTGTCCCAATACAACTCCTAAAGTTGTGTCTGAAGCATCAGTGGAAATATGAAGTGGGAGGGACCAATTTGGCCCTCCTAAAATTGGTGCTTCAATTTTTTTTTTTTTTTTTTTAATGCTTCAAAATCTTAATGGCAGTCAAAATTCCAATAAAATTCATAATTCTTTATAAAAAGTGGTGAAGCTATTTTTGTGAAGTTTTCTATAAACCTTCTGTAGTAACCTATAAAACAAAGAAAACTTCTGGAGATAACCTCTACCTTGGATGCATCCACCTTGATTCCAACACCTAAAATATGATGGCCCAAAACAATTCCTTTGTTAAACATCATAAACAAATTTCATGACTTAATGAAATATTTGATTCTTTACATATAATGAGAATTTTTTCGAAAATTTCCATAGCTTCTTCAAAAGTATTTCCATAGATAGTAAAATCATCCATGTAAACTTCTACACAATCATGAATCAAGTCAGAAAAGATACCTAAAACTGCTCTTTGAAATGTAGTAGGTGCATTACATAAACCAAAAGGAAGTACCCTGTAAGCATACGTACCCCATGGACATGTAAAATTTATTTTATCTTGATCTTCTGGTGCCAGTTGAATTTGGTTATATCCACTAAAACCATTAAGAAATGAAAAATATTTCTTCCCTACTAAAGTATCTAATACTTAATCAATGAAAGGTAGTGGAAAATGATCTTTTATTGTATCTTTGTTTAATTATCAATAATATATTCATACTCTCCACTTTCAATTCTTCTTAGGTACAATCACCAATAGTGAAATCCATTGACTATCTAAGATTGGATAGATGAAATTCACATTAAGCAATTTTTATAATTCATCCTTAACAATTTCCCTCAGATTGGCATTCATTCTTCTACGAGGTTGTATCATTGGTTTGGAATTTTCTTGAATATAGATATGATGCACACATGTATTAGGGTCAATTCCTTTCGTGTCAGTGTATTGCCATGCATATGCAGAATAATGTTTTTGTGGCATATTTATTAATTGTTTCTTTTGGAATTCTTCCAAGTTAATGTTAATGTTTAATGTTTTATCTAGATTAATTTCTACTAAAGAGTTGCCAAACTTTTCCATAGAATGTAAAGCTACTTTATATTTTCAAGATGAACAATACTCAATATTACATTGTTCTTTAAAACTTGATCTTGTTCACAATATGAAGAAGATTCATAATTATTCATCAAATTAATTAGTTGATCCTCTTCATCAATTTGTGAAATAGTAAATACTAGTTGAATATTTCCAAAGTCTTCATCATCTTTTTTTTTTTTTTTTTTTTTCCGAAGGTGGTAAAACCTATCAACTCAGGTGTCAAACCAACAGTGAGGACAGCCATCTCTGGCTGCTATCCGCGAATGCTGGGATGACTCATCACTGTTAAATAGGAAAACCACGCCACCTGACATAACCCTGCTGGTGGTCCGTAATCGGGAGCAGGCTCTCACTCCTACCAGATGCCTCTGGGTCTTGGGCCATTAACCTGTTTCCTTACGTCCGAGGAAGACGAGCTCTTAGCCAAGCAGAAGTAGTTTTACGGCATACTCTAGGCCGCATTCCAAAGTCTTCATCATCATATTCAATCCAAACTTCACTTTCTATTTTAGTTATTATTTTTGCAGGTGGATATAATGTGAATTTCTTAGTAGAACTGCCATCAAAAATTTATATATCACTATATATACAACTTATAAGTGCATAAACGTTAGCTAGCCATGGTCTACCAAGGATCAATGGATGGCCTCCTAATTTTGTTTTGGGATTCAATACCTTAGTCAATAGGATATTCCCATGAATCTAAGGATACTAATACATCTTCTAATATAGCATCATGTTTGATAACAAATCTATTTTCTAATTGCAATAAAGTTGGGGTATATTGAAGATTAGGTAGCTTCAATTGATCCATAGTATGTGTTCTCATGATATTAATGGCTGATCCTAAATCAATCAGAGTGTTTGGAATTTCAATACCACTGATGTGAATTTTTATAATAGGGCTACCCGGGGCTAAATATTTTTGAACTATTGGTTTCCCCATCATAATATTTGCAATTTTACTTACTAGTTGAATCTTTTTAATGCCTTTTATTTTTGTTCTTGGTTTCTTAATGCAAAACTCCTTTATTTTTGTTGTTGCAAATATAGGTTTTCCTGTATAGATTGAATTAAAGAAATTTTGATGCAAACATTTTTCAATTCATCTATCATATTATAGTCAGGTAAAATTATTTTCCTTTCTATTCCTTTATCAATTTGAAGCCTTTTAGGAAAATGAGGATTATGTAAGGAAACCTAAGGTTTTTATATTAGAGGAATTGTAGGAGTTGAATTTATTTGGTTGTCATCTAATTGTGTTGGAATATATTCCTTTAGGGGAGTCTTTTCTTGATCAAAATATGCCTCCTTTCTAGGAATTTTATCCTCCTTATATTATTGGATGACAATTGTTGGTGTTTTATTTTGTAAAACTCGACCAAATCTAAATTGGACATCACTTAGACCTAGAGGAGATATCATACAAGCTTGAAAATTTTGACCCTCAACATTATATATGGATTGCTGAGGGGTTTTATTATTCGGATTAGGAAGTGGTTATGCAAGTAGTTGGTTGTATCTATGAGGAAATGGAGTTGATGGTAATGGAAGTGGTTGACTTGAAGTCAATTGAGGTTGGAATTATGGTTGACTAGGTTGTGGAGGTTGGGGAGGAGAATAATACTGAGGTTGGTATTGAGGATATGGTTGTTGGAAAGTTTTGAGGATACTGAGGATTCCTACCATAAGAAATTTTTACAGCCTTATGACCAAGATGGATTTTGTGGTTGAGGTGGCCAAGTTTTCCATGGAATAGGTGTATTACAATTTCTTTGTGGTTGTGTGTATGATTGGTATTGTACATTGGGATCTTGTGTCATACCTGTTTTTCAAGGTTTCCAAGGTCTTCTGGGAGTAACATAATAAAGTGGTTCATCTTGACTTGTCCCAACTTCTTCTTGGAAAACAACCTTAAGTCCAAGTATTGAAGGACACTCCTTTTTAGCATGATTTTCTACACATATAACACATATTTCAATACTATCAAGAGGGTATTATTGTAAAGAATGCTTTTTCCTACATCTAGGACAAAAAATAGACAATGAAACATTCTCAACTTTTAGCATTCTTTGTATCCTTAAGGTATCTAACTTTTCTCTAATATTTCCAAGGATATTTGTTTTAAAATGATTAAGGAGATTTCCTAATTCTGCTCTACTTACTATTCCAGATGCATATTTTCTTACCCTTGACATGATTGGATCACTTGGATTCTTACCATATTTTTCTTTTCCTCTTGAGATATGGTTTACATAATTCACAAATTTCTTGGAATGACAATTGAGGAACATCTCCCTTTCTCATTAAATTTAGAAGATCGATCCATTGATCCCTTATGTTTTTTAGCAAGAATGTTTTAAATGTGTCTTCATCTAGATTAGTACTTTAGCTCTTTTGACATTGTAGGAAAACATTTCTACCATATCTTCAAGGTTTTCATCCTATTTTTGGGCCATCTTAAAAACTACATCCTTACGGTCACGATGTATGAAATAATCTTTATATTTCTATAGGAATATTCTTTTCATTCCATCCCATGTTGTAATAGAATGTGTTCCTAGACTCATGAACCGTTTACGAGCTCCATGTTTTAGAGTGGTATGGAATAATTTCAATTTTTGAGTATCAAGTAGATAATCATATGATCTACATAATACTTCAAACTCAAAAATAAATGTTTTATGGATACTTAGTTCTTAACCATGGAATTTAGGAAGGACAAATGGTGATATATTTTTCATTGTAGAATTGGTATCTATGTCTAATATCGGGAACACAAAAGGATCCTCCTCATGAAAATTTCCATCATCTCCTCTTCCTACTCTGTCACCTCGACCTCCTCTACCACTTCCTCCTACTCCACCTTTTCCTCCACCAATTTTTTGTCCTTATCCATTGTTGAGAAATGGAAACAAGAAATTCCAATTAATTTGTCCTTGAATTAAAATCGAATTCTATTCTCATCCTAACTTGTAAATAGTTAATTAAATTAATTAGCTTAGGAATTTCAAGGTTGAAGTCTTTCTGTAGTCATGTATATGTTCTCCCTAAGTTTTAGGGGTCTAGTATGAGTTTAAATGTTGGAAATTAGATCACTTAGTTTACTAAGTTAAGTTCAGTTAAATTAGTTCTAAATTGTTTTTGGAACTAATAGAGGACTAATAGTCAGTTAGTGCACTAATGCATCCACTAGTGCTACTCTAGTTAACTGAAGATTCCCTCATGAGAAACTCATGCGTGCTAGTTCAGAGAAAGACCCAGTTGAGACTAGAGTGTAGGGACATTGTACTATTAGTGGTATTATTTACTGGAGTGTAAATATCATGCATGCATCAGAGATTGATCCTATGTTTGGATTGTGAATTTTTGGAAGCATGAATTTCCTTTAAATACGGGCTATTCATCCTAGGAATTACGCAAGAGATTAGGAGCTTGGAGAGCTACAGAATTGGCTAAGTGTTGGCCAAGAGCTAGCTTGTGAGCTAAGAGAGTTGAGCATACTTGTGCGGAATTGTTCTAGTGAGAATAAGATTTGTATCTTCACTCATATTTATGATATATGCAATACAGATAGCAGGGTTTTGAGCAGTGGCTTTCCCAGATACATCTTGTGTTATGTGCCATTGATTTGTCTTCTTCTTGTTCATATTATTTTCATCGATATATTGGCTTCTGCTAGTTGAAAGTAGAAGTAGATTCTTCTCCTGTGCTTTAGTAAATTGCACGAGCTTGTGAATCTACATGATTTTCTACATGGTATCGAAGCTAAGAATAGTATACTAGAGGAGATTTCAAAGTTTTTAGTTTTGGGTTACAGGTGAAATTTAAATTTGCAATACATACTTCAGGATCGACAGATGGAATTCTACGGTTTTCGGCTCGAGTATGCCTTGGAAGGAAACTCAAATTTTATATCCTAGAGGGATAAACGGAGGCTGTGCTAGAGGACAATGGCTTGAAGGAATTCATTGATTAAGAAATTCCTAAGCCAGCAGCATTGAATGCACAGAATTTGGCCAAATGGAAGAAGTGCGTGGCAAAGGCGAGGTGGATAATCCTTGAGGGAGTTCGAGACTACGTTGTCTCGAGTCTCCATGGCAAGGAAAATTAGTATGCTATGTGGAAATCATTGGTGGAATTGTATCATAACAACAATGACCAAAGAAAATTGGCACTAAAGGACAAACTTTGAAAATAAAAATGGAAAAAGGTGAGACTATTCCAAAATACTTGACCAAGTTCACTTAATGTCGTGATGAACTTAGAAGTGTTGGAATCATGGTTGGCGAGAATGATATGGTGAGTATTACTCTTCTAGGACTCCCAAAGAGTTGGCATAGTTATCAAGGCTCTGTCAATGGTCGAGAGAAGTTGCCAGATTGAGAACGACTGTGGTTGGATTTGATGCAAGAGGAGATCAGGAGGAAGACCAAGGATGTCTCTTCATCAAAGACTGATGATGAAGAGAATTGTGCCTTAGCGATTAAGTCACAGAAGTCCAAGAAGAATTCCTCAAAAGGAGCGATAGGTGAGGCTTTGGCCTCTCAATTCGAATTGGACTTTTCCCTCATTGCATGCATGGTGTCATCAATGATGGGAAATGTATGGTACTTAGACAATGGAGCTACATTCCACATGACTGGACACAAAGAGTTATTCAGTGACCTGGAGGAGAAATATCTCCAGATGCATATCGAGATGGGTGATGATGGGAAGGATAGTGTTAGTGGAATGGACACAATTACTTTTCAGAGGGAGCATGGGACTCTAGTCACCTTGAAGAATGTTATGTATGTGCCTGGGCTGAAGAAGAACCTGGTATCTATTGCCATGCTTGAGGATAGAGGCTATGATGTGATCTTCTCGAAAGGAAATGCGTTCCTTCAACATAGCCACAGGTCAAGTAAAGAAGATTCATAGCCATGGGTCAAGTCAATAAGATAAGGATTCAAGTGAAGAATCTCTATAAGCTGGAGGTAGAGGAGTGCGTTGCTTTGATCACAAAAGCAGAAAGGGTGCAGAGCCAAGATGTTGGAGAGTTGTGGCACAGGTGATTGGGCCACTTGCATCATGGGGCTTTGAAGATATTGTAGCAGATCTCTACTGGTCTTCCCAAAGGTACACTTGAGAAAGTTGATACATGCAAGGGGTGTACTTTGGGAAAATACACCAAGCCTTCCTTTCATGATAGAGACAATCGAGCAGAGGCTATTCTAGAGTGAGTCCATTCAGATGTGTGTGGACCATTCTCGACAGCATCCATGACAAAACATAGGTATTATGTTATATTTTTTGATGAATTTTCTCAATGCTGGATATTTTTCATGTAGAAAAAGGGTCAAACTTTCACAAGGTTTTGTGAGTTTAAAGCATTGGTGGACAAAGAGTCGGGCAAGAATATTAAAGCTCTATAGAGTGATAATGGTGGTGAGTATGTATCAAATGAGTTTAAGAATGTCTGTGCAATGGAAGGAATTAAACAAGAGTTGACGACACCCCATAACCCTCAACAGAATGGGGTGGCCGAGAGGAAGAACAAAAGCATAATAGGGGCAGTGAGGGTGATGTTGCATGATCAGGGCCTACCTCTTCACTTGTGGGATAAGGAATGCAACACTGTGGTTTATGTTCAAAACTGTAGCCCACATCGAATACTTGAGATGAAGACACCAGAGGAGGCTTATTCCGGTAAGAGGCCAGATGTTGGTCACTTCAGGATTTTTGGGTCATCGGTATATTTCCATGTGACCAAAGATGCATGGAAGAAGCTTGAGCTGACAATAGAGTTGGGGATATTTATGGGGTACATTGATACACCTCACAACTATCGGGTGTACTTTCCGACCAACAAGATGACAGTGGTTCACAGGGATGTCAGATTCGATGAGGAGAAGGACATGTGAGTTTCCCTTGAGAGGGAGCTTGAGCTACATGCGGATGAATAGATTTTAGCTCGTAAGGTTGAGGAGCCTTAGATTTATGTGGAGTAGCCACATGCAAAGGATCCAAGAGTGGAGACATCCACTCAGGCACTAGAGAGGTTGGCAGATTGTTGGATGATGAACATGAGAATGTGGGAGCACCCACTTCTCAATGCAGACATAGAAGGTCACCTGAGAGGTACATTGGATACATGTCTCTTATGGGTGAATGTGTTGTGACAAATCCATATTCCTTTAAGGAAGCAGTGCAACAGCCAATTTGGGTTGATACCATGGTGGAGGAGTATGATTCCATAGTTCGTAAAATTGTTTGGGATGTGGTCCCTGTTAGTTCCCTAATTTGCATCCTTTTTTACCATTTTTCCCTTCCCAAATCATAACCATTTACCCCTGTTTTACTTATCTTATGCGCCCTCATCTTGCACTAGTGCAAGAATGATGACACATTTTGCATTAACTTCATATTTTACATTTTTTAATTTAACTTAGCATTTATTAACTATTTACTACATGATTTCCTACTTAGAATTACTTTTGTAACTTATCATTACCTCCTATGTTATTTAATAGTTAAATGCTCACCTTGACCGCTGATTTTAAGCACATACCAGATCTCGCACCAGTGCCAGCGCCACGAATCTTGGCAGCAAATCTGGATCTCTTAGATTGTCGCCCAATTTTGCACCGCCTTAGCCACGAACAATAGAACATATCTGAAGGCAGTTGAGTCCCAGTTATAACAGCAAGTCAATCTGGAGTAGCTAAGATCGGACTTAGGTGGAATGAACAGTTGGAGATAGCCATGGCCTGTTCTGTTAAAATGTCTAATTTTGGAGGCCGAGAGCTTATTTGGCAATCGATCATGTAATATGGGGTAACAAAAGCTTATTTTGTAACCAGTTATGTATTTTGTTGTAACAAAAGCTTATTCTGCAATCATCTATGTAACGTGTTAAACGATCCTTTTGGCCTTCAGCCAAGGATCTATATAAGAAGAAATGTAAATAGGACAAGATGCTAAAGGGTGGATAGAATTGTATAGAATAGAGAATAGAACCAAGAAGGCAGTAACAGGCCTGTCTTTGGGCTAGATATGTAATCACGCATGTACTTGCTTTATTGATTTAATAAGAAGAGCTACGCCTTACTCTTCATGAATTTTATTTGAAAGGGAAACGCGCTGGTTGGCTAGGGCTCAACCAACCCAACACGTTTTCCCTCTTTTCTGATCTTGTAATTTATGTTTTTGAACTGCCAAGTGTGATTTACTTTATAGCATTTAAATTCTTGTCTGAGTGAAAGCAGATATGTAGCTTGAAGTAGTTAAATTTCCTTTTTTGCATCTGATTTTGAGTTGGTTTTTCCCGCCTGGTTCGAGCAAGAGAAATTACCTACACCAGTGCATGCTGGTGTGCTATTCACTTTCTACATGATTGGTTTGGTTCTCCCCGCCTGGTTCGAGTAGGAGAAATTACCTGCAACAGTGCATGTTGGTGTGCTATTCACTTTCTGCATGTTTGGGTTGGTTTCCACCTGGTCCGAGCAGGAGAACTGTTCCTACACCAGTGCTAGATAGTGTGATGTAGTAAGCCTCTTTAGTTTACTTCTAACAGCTTTCTTGCTTTCATTAACATTTCACAACAGGATAAATTGAAAAAGAGTGTTTCTTCACTTCTGTGGATATTCATATTTTTGATATGCAATCTGGTTTCATAACACTTGTAGTAATTAAGCATTGATTTCAAGAATTAAAAAGTTAAAGTGTAAGAAGCTCTGATCGGGTACAAGAACTAGTTTCTTGGTACTAGATCTGAGTGCTTTGGACTTGGGAAAGTTCAAAGCCCTTGCATGAAGAAAAGCACTTTTAGTACAAGACATTACTTCACACCTTCTGCATAAATTGTTGTTCCTGCACTAGTGCAAGCAGACTGCACTAGTGCAAGATCGATTCCAATGAGAAAGAAATCCTTACATAAGGAGGTTTGAAGGGGCCCATCTATTGAAGACTACTAAGGTGTCTTTGCTAAATAAAACCATTCTCAGTAGTTAATCAATAGTCAACTAGAGTAATTGCCTCCTTTTATTTCTGAATCTCTTTTGCAAGCACCTTTCTTCTTGTTCCAGCCTTGGATTATTTTCATGGTTTGAGTTTCCTTTTTTTCCTCTATAGTTTGATTCTGCAATTTTTCCTTTAAAGAAAGTAGGAGTTTATATTAGAAATATTCATACCATCTCTAGCATTTCCCGTGCTTCATCTAAGTTTACGAATCCCCTGGGTTGACAATTTAAGTGTTGAGGAGTTTACTTAAGTGTAATTCCTGCACCCAACATTTTGGCGCCATTTCCAGGAAGGCGATTTGATTTGGTAAGAATTTTCTGATTGTACAATAGAGGTAATTTTTTTCTCTCGGCATTGTTTGGGAAAATCTTTTCTTTTGAAGGAATTTTACTGGTGTTAATTGATTTATGACAACATATTTTTATTAGAAATTACTTGTTGTTTTTCATTCTTTGAAATGAATGCCTAGGAAAGATAAGGGTTCAAAGCCCACTAAGGGCGAAAAGAATTTTGAAAATAATTCTCATATTGGGTCTCCTTCTGTGAGCAGGAAGCCCAATCAAATCCATCACGCAGGAACAATCCACCTAGATTCTGGTGACAAAAACTCAGGTGTGGTTCAGCCTGTCGAGAGTAAGATAGAGACAATGGCAGATCATGAAATTTATGTGGAAGGGTTTGGTGAAAACCAAGGTTAGGTAAGAAAAGAACAATCCACTTTTGTTTTTCCAATTGTGGATCCTGATACTGTAGCGCAGATGAAGAATATTCCGCCATCAACTCTCCCCCATTTCCATGGTAAAGTTCATGAAGACCCTGACTCTTTTCTATTCAAGTTTGATATTTTGTGTAGAAGTTATGATTATTCAACTGATGCTCAGAAGTTAAGAGTATTTCCTGCTACCCTGAAGGACTCAACCTTGTGCTGGTTCATGGGGCTAAGAGGAAACTCTATAACCTCTTGGGAACAGATGAAGAGAGTGTTTTTGTATATATATCAGGAATATTGCAAAACTCAGGACATACAGGATGAAATTTTTATGATCATACAAGATGATGATGAAACTCTTGAAGATTAATTAGAAAGATTTTTGTATATTCTACAAAGGTCGAAACTTAAGCTTGATTCTAGCACTATTATAACCTTGTTCTTAAGAGGACTTACTGATAATTCTAGAAATAATCTAAACCTACTGGGACAAGGTGACATCTCTCAGCAAACTTTTGATCGAATTTATGAATTGTGTAGGAAATTTTCAAGAAATCAATATAGATCTGGTAGAGTAACTCGAAATAGAAATAGAAAAAATGAATCTATCGATGCTATTATTATTGGACTAGAAAATAAAAAGGAAAACATGAAAATTGATATGATGAACGGTGTTTCTAAACAGTTGGACTCTTTAAACTTTCAACAAAAACTTATAAAAGAACAAGAGTCACTATGTATTTTATGTCCTAAATGTAGAGATAAGCATCTGCCTAAAGAGTGTCCTCTTAATTTAAAAGAAACTAATAAGTGTGCTATTTGTGCAGAAGACCATATCACCGAAAAATGTCCCTCCATACTAGGACTTAAAGTTGTATTCATAGGAGGACAGCTTGAAGCTGAATACTTGAATGCTATGGGAGCAAGAAGAAATTGGCCTCAGGTAGGTGCAGGTATGGATCCTGAATTTTCTCCACACTATTTTAGTTATAATTCACATGCATATTCTTGTCCTAACACTAATTAGCAATGGAAATATGGAAATCAATATCAGCATGGACAACCTTCTCAACCATGGCAGCCAGGTTGGAGAGGGTCAACTCATTCCCCATATTCCTACTAGCCACCTATGCAGTCATATCCTCATACACAAAATTCAATGCTACAACTTCTGAGTCATTCTAATCCACCATTGCCTTTACCTCCACCCTTTTGACCTCCTCAATTGCCTGCTCAACCTATGCCTAATCCTAACAATAACAAAGCAGTGCAAATGATTTATGTAACAAACCCACCTTTATCATTTGAGTACCAGTCTATTCCAGTTGGGGTTCATGATATCCAATTAAGATCGGGAAGGACTGTAACATCAGAAAATTAGAACCAACCCACAGTGATTGTTGAAGAGAAAGGAGAAGAGGAAACTCCTAACCATTCTCCAAAAGTAGTCACCAAACAACCCTCACCCTCTGGATCCTTGCCACCTTCTTCCAACCAGCCTCCCTTCCCAGAGAGGCTAGTTATGGAAAGAAGTGAGCCTATTTCTGAGACTAGCTTGGCATTAGAGCTTCAGAATCTTTTCATTAAGATACCTTTGCTTCAAGCCATCAAAGAGATCCCTATTTGCACTAAGATTATTAAGGAAATCTGCCTCAAGAAACCCAGGAGGAAGAAATTAGAACCCCGAACCATTCACTTTGTTGGTAGGACAACAAATTTAATGACAGGATGTGTATCTATGGAAAAATATACTGATCCTGGAAACCCCGTTGTCTCAGTTCAGATTGGTAATGTCCTTGTCTCTAATGTTATTATAGACCTGGGGGCAGCCATTAATTTCATGATTAATCAAACCATGGATCAACTTCAGTTAACCCACCTTCGCCCTACTCCCACTGTGCTTGAATTAGTAGATAAATCTAAAATTAAGCTAGAAGGAGTATTGGATGATGTGATCATTTCATTAGATTCTTGGGAATGTCCTGCTGATTTCATTGTGCTTCAGCCAAAGAACCCAGTAGGAGGACACCCTTTGATCTTGGGTCGACCATGGCTTGCTACCGCCGATGCATATATTGGATGTCATTCTGGTGATATGTATATTTCACATGGAGACTCTAGGAAGAAAGTTACCCTATATCCCCCTGCCAGATCCATTCAGGACCTTCGAGATACTTTGTGGTTGGATCAAAGTAGTGATGATGAGACTCAACCCATCTCCCTTATCCATCATTATATTGGGTCCTCACAAGAAGATGAGATTCAAGACTTCCTAAATAATCTAGACACTATGCCTAATTTTGAGCCCTTGAGCCAAATTTTCAGCCTAGATTTTCAAGAAGATCATGATCCTCATTCTTCTGCACCACTGCATTTGACCACTCCCTTGAATACTCCCGAGCCTGATACTACTCTTGTTGAGATTAGCCCTGGTAAATCCTTGTATATTAGTTTAGATTTGGACTCATCTCAGCAAGAGCAACTTGTGAATTTGTTGCAAAACCATCTTAGTGCCTTTGCATGGGGTTATGAAGATATGAAGGGTATCCCTCCTGAAACCTGCACACATCATATCTATATTCAGGAAGGAGCCCGACTTGTCTGACAACCCCAAAGGCGAATGAATCCAGCTCTAAGAGATATTGTGAAAGAAGAAGTACAGAAACTCTTGGATGCCGGTTTTATCTATCCTATTTCCGATAGTCAGTGGGTCTCTCCATTAGTGCTAGTACCTAAGAAGGATGGAAGATGGCATATTTGTATTGATTATAAAGAATTAAACAAATCCACTCTCAAATATTATTTGCCTCTCCCATTCATTTACCAGGTGCTTGATACCCTTGCAGGAAAGAAATACTTTTCTTTTTTGGACGGCTTCAGTGGTTATAACCAGATACAGATTGCACCCGAAGATCAGGATAAAATTACTTTTACATGTCCATGGGGTACATTTTCTTATAGAGTGATTCCCTTTGGTTTATGTAATGCCCCGGCTACTTTTCAAAGGGAAGTCTTGGCTATTTTTGCTGATCTAGAATTTGTGGAAATTTATATGGATTACTTTTTTGTGTTTGGTGATTCTTTTCGGGAAGCGCTTGAAAATTTGGAAAAAGTACTTCTTCGGTGTGAGGAAGCGCATCTCGCTTCGAGTTACAAGAAATGTATATTGATGTGCAAAGCAGGGGTGGTATTTGGCCATTTGATTTCCAGTAAAGGTATCCAGGTTGTCCCAGCAAAGATTGAAATCATTCTGCATCTTCTTGCACCCAAAACTCAAAGGGAAGTATGAGGTTTTTTAGGACATGCTGGTTACTATAGAAGATTCATTGAAAATTTTTCTAAGATTGTTGCTCCTCTTCTTAGACTTCTAGCTAAGGATAGTGAATTTTCTTGGACTACAGCTTGCCAACAATCTTTTGAAACATTGAAGGAAAAGTTAGTACAAGCACTAGTTTTGAGAGGTCCTAATTGGCCTTTGCCTTTTCATATTTCCTCTGATGCTTTAGATTTGGCTATTGGAGCAGCTCTAGGACAAGAGGAAAATAAGCAATCCTATGCTATGTATTATATTAGTAAAAATTTGTCCTGCTAAATTAAACTATACAGTTACAGAGAAAGAGTTTTTAGCTGTGATTTTTGCAATTAATAAGTTCAGACACTATATTACAGGATATGAAGTATTTGTACATACTGATCATTCCACAATTAAATATTTGATGAACAAACCTTTAACTAGCGGTAGAGTGACTAGGTAGTTACTATTTTTGCAGGAGTTTAATATTACTATTGTTGATAGACCAGGAAAATATAATGTTGTAGTAGATTTTCTTTCTAGATTAGATAATCTTGGTGAAACAACTTCTGTTAATGATGATTTTCCAGATGAACATCTCTTTGCTATGTCAACAGATTCTCCATGGTTTGCTGACATTTCTAATTACTTGGTTACTAGGAAAACACCACCCCACTTGTCCACCCGTGAAAAGTGGAATATTATTCAGAAAAGTGCTACATATTCCTGGATTCAAGGAGATCTCTTTTACATTGGCCCAGATCTGATTATTTGTAGATGTGTAAGAGAGGAGGAAATGTTTGACATTTTGAAATCTGTTCATGATGAACTTTGTGGAGGCCACTTCACTAATAAGCGGACTGCATATAAAGTCTTGCACGCTCGTTACTTTTGCCTTCCTTGTTTAAGGATGCCGAACAGTATGTCAAGTGCTGTGATACCTGTCAACGAATGGGCTAACCTAATCAGACCAATGAAATGCATTTATCCCCTCAAGTTATGATTGAGCCATTTGAAAAATGGGCTATTGATTTTATAGGGCCAATAAATCCAACATCATTAAGTAAAAAGCGTATTTTGATTTGTAAAGATTTCGTTACAAAATGGGTAGAAGCTAAAGTTGTTTCTTTTGCAACAGAAAAAGTTGTTGTTGATTTTCTTTTTACTGAAAGCTTTACTAGATTTGGTGTGCCTAGATAAATTGTTTCTGACAATGGTTCGTAGTTTATTTCTAATCTGGTACAAGGTGTAATGGAGCAATACAAGATCTGGCACAGGAAGTCCACGCCGTATCACCCACAAGCAAATGGCCAGGTGGAATCTACAAACAAAGTGATCGAGTCCATTCTTACAAAGATAGTCAATATGCATCGAAAAGACTGGGCTGAAAGATTACCAGAAGCTTTGTGGGCATATAGAACCACTTGGAGAAATAGCACGGAACATACACCATATGAGCTGGTATATGGCAAACAGGTTCTGTTACCAATTGAATTCAAGATCAAAACTTTCAGCACTGCAATCCAGTTAGGACTAGATCTCTTTGAGGCATAACAACAACATCTTCTCCAATTAAATGAGCTAGATGAATTTCGAAGGGATGTTGTTCAACAAAACATACTAATTCAACAACAACATAAGAGATGGCATGACAAGTTTATTTAGAAAAAGCAGTTCCAACCAGGTGATTGGGTGCTCCTTTATGATTCTAGATTTAAAATTTTTAAAGGGAAATTCCATACACGGTGGATGGGACCTTATGAAGTGATCCGAGTATTCGAGAATGGAGCAGTTGAAGTTAAAACTATTGATGGACAAGATTCAATATTCTTGGTAAATGGACACAGGTTAAAGAAGTACTTTCAGCCACTTACCAAGAAGGATTTTTCACAACAAGTCCAACAACAATTTGGGACAGTAGTGGAAAATGGTAATACCAACTTTTTGGAGACATGAATTTTTCTTCTTCTAAAAAAAAAAGAAAAATAAGAAGAAAGCAATAAATAAAAAATATATAAGGAAAAAATATTTTCCTGTAATTATGAAAATCAGTTTGCTGACATGATTGCAGAAGGACCAACCTGAAAACTAGCTTGCTGGCAGGGAGATCAAAAATTCCTAATAAAAAGAAAATGTTGCTTGATATTTAGATATGCTAAGCTACCACCAAGTAGAAGCAGGTTCATCAGAACCAACCTTTATACAGTTGGGGTAATTAGCATGGATATTTTTTATTCAAGTAATGCTTAATTTTCACTGCAGTTATTTTTCTTGCACCAGTGCAGGTATATTTTCCAAAAAAAAATTCTGCCTTTCTTCATATTCCACTTTCGTAATACTCCTTCACTTTTCTTCTTTGATCCTAGACTATTGAGCTTCCCACATTCTTCTAAATTTACTCAGTTCGTTTCGAAGAAATCCCACTTTAACCTTGAATTTTTTTCCTATCCCACTTCTATTTATTCCCTCTTTTGGTACTTTCTTGGAATCCCTATAACAGAATTCCTTCCCATTCTAAAAATTCCCCTTTCCCACTCCTTTATTCCCTCATGATTTATTGTAGGATCTTGCATACGAAGAGCAAAAGGATGTGCTCTGAAACATCAGAAAGGGTGAAGCAAACTTCAGAACAAAGTTGAGGAAATCATGTGAAATCCAGCCTACATTTTAATTCTCTGTCTTAATATTATGCTTGCACTAGTGCAAGCATGTTGTCCTATGTGATAAGATGAGCAGAAAAGTACCAACAGAACGATATGATTTAAGCGGTATAAAGATCAGTACAAGCATGCACTTCATTGGCAACATAGTACAAGTTATCATATGCAATAAGAAAATGGTCATTATGGAAATTTATATGACGTCTTTTCATGTCATCGATGAGTATTTATGCTATTATACTACCTAGGAGGAAATTAATTAAAAGTACAAGGTTTTAAGTAGAAATCATGATCTTTTTTTTAATGAATGCTAAGTCCTTTTTTGTAATTATGAAGAAATGTAAGAATTGTGTTAATTGTTACTTGCATATAATCTACCCCGCTCTGCCATGATTTGAAATGTCTTTCACTCATAATTCCCCTGCTCCATTTATCCTAAACATCTCTTCACTATGATTATTATTGCACTTAACCGTTAAACCGTCGCTGCACGTACCAATTAGGCCTAACCAGAAACAATGAGTATCTATGGAAAATAAATCAAAAATACGGTGGATGAACGATTAGATTTTTATTTATGAAGGCCGATTCCCCGGTATTGCATGCAAAGTCTCAGATCGCAACTGTTCACAGCTGCTAGCAGCAATGCTGCCTATCCGAAATGAACCCCTGTCTCTCATCAAAATTGAGAAAACTACCGAATATTGCAACAATCTTGCACTATTGCGAGAATCGGGATTTCTATAGTTCCTGTAGAAGTTCAACGGGTATGACAGAGAGGTCGCCCTACAATTTGCAAGAATTTTAAGAATGGCCAAGTGAGAATTGGGCAGCTAAAATTTAAAGCCACGAAGAAATGTAGTAGCAGCAACGAGTTTGGAGGAAACAAGAGAAAATTGGTTCAAGAACCAGAAGCTGGAAAGCAAATGCTGGGAGTGTTTTGTCGAGGATAAAAAGATAGAGGCAAACTAGAAATGCGGAGTCTCGCGCAAAGACTTGCTGGGTCAATGGCAGGACCTCTTGTTTATTTTGCAGAAATTCGTGACCTGCGAAGGGAGATACACCCGCACCCTGGTGTATCACTTCAGAATGCTACAACACTTTGAAGCAGGCCGACATATTCATTGGAGGATGAACTTCCCTCACTTCTTGCTCAAAACCCTGGAGAAAATGGCTAGAAGTGTATAGGATGGAAGGGAAGACCAGGTCAATACACGGTTATACCATCACGGCTTGATCAAGATCTTGGTCCTAAAATAGCTAGAGAGCGAAGGTATGTCATGGGAAGAGCTGTTGAAACAACTACACGAAGAGTCATCCGAGGAAAAGAAGACAGAGGCCCCTGCTAGTACAAGCAAGGGCCCGAACAGAAGTGAAAAGGGAAGTCCTTCTCACACTAGTGCGAAAAGGAAGTGGTCAGAGAAATCGACAGAAGAGAAGACCTTGTCTTCCACTAAGGAAATAGTTGGTGCACCTGCTAAAGAAACCCCTTCTCCATAGGCACAGGCCTCTGAATGCGACAACTTGTCGGTCCTTGCAGACGCGGCGAATATTGCACAAGTCGGGGATGATACTCTGCTGGCAGATTTTATCAAAAGGTCCCATAAGAAGAGTAAAATCTCTGGTGTAGGTAAAGAACCACAACCCCCACAGGGTATGGAACCCCATCCTACACCAGTATAGGAGGAAGCACCAGCCTGAGAAGAAGAACAGAAGACAAAAGGAGGAGCTGAAGAAAAAGAAGACGCAGGAGAAGAAGAGATAGGAGAGGAGGAACCAGACAACGAAGAGCCCAAAAAAGAAGAGACAGAACCCACAGAGGAAGAAGAACCGGAAGAAGAAGAACCGGAGGAAGAAGAAGAACCAGAGGAAGAGGAACCGGAGGAAGAAGAACCAGAGGAAGAAGAAGAGGCAGAAGAACCTGAAAAAGAAAAGGCAAAACTAGAAGAAGAGCAGAAGGAAGGAGACCTGGAAAAAGAGGGACCACAGGAAGAAGAATTCCTTAATATGACCATGGTAGATATGGAAGTCCCTGAAAAGGTGACAGCCCCTGCTGAGACAGAGGGAGGAAAAGAATTGGTGATTCCTACTACTTGAATAGCTGAGTTAGAGCTCCAAGTGCAAAACTTGGAGCAACTTGTGACCAAAGCACAGGAGGAGAAAGAACAAAGCAGGGAAGAATTAATGGCAGAGCTCAAACAAAAGAAAAGTGAGGTCAGAGTTTGGAAATCCCTGGCTGGACAATGTTTCAGGTGGTTGAAAAAGGTATCAAATAAGTTAAGGCACATCAAGAAGAAGAAGGCCGAAATAGTGCAACCTGAGGACAACGTGCCAGAATAGGATTGAGTTGGAGTGCTCAGAATTTTGAAGTTTTTTTGCAGAGGTAAAGAGTTGTGTGAGGACACACAATAGTTTAGGGATGGGAGGATGTTAGTTCCCTAATTTGCATCCTTTTTGACCATTTTTCCCTTCCCAAATCATAACCATTTACCCCTATTTTACTTATCTTATGCACCCTCATCTTGCACTAGTGCAAGAACGATGACACATTTTGCATTAACTTCATATTTTACATTTTTTTAATTTATCTTAGAATTTATTAACTATT
Source organism: Pinus tabuliformis (assembly GCA_031772625.1). NCBI lineage: Eukaryota > Viridiplantae > Streptophyta > Pinopsida > Pinales > Pinaceae > Pinus > Pinus tabuliformis. The sequence goes on along the minus strand of CM062805.1, from coordinate 710,260,775 downwards.
TACTAAGTGATTTCCTGCTTAGAATTACTTTTGTAACTTATCGTTACCTCCTATGTTATTTAATAGTTAAATGCTCACCTTGACTGTTGATTTTAAGCGCAGACCAGGTCTCGCACCAGTGCCAGCGCCTCGAATCTTGGCAGCGAATCCGGATCTCTTAGATTGCTACCCAATTTTGTACCACCTTAGCCAAGAACAACAAAGCATATTTGAAGGCAGCCAAGTCCCAGTTATAACAACAAGTCAATATGGAGTAGCTGATATCGGACTTAGGTGGAACAAACAACTGAAGATAGCCATGACCTATTTTGTTAAAATGTCTAATTGTGGAGGTGAAGGGCTTATTTTGCAATTGATTATGTAATCTAGTGTAACAAAAGCTTATTTTGTAACTAGTTATGTATTTTGTTGTAATGGAAGCTTATTCTGCAATTGGCTAGGTAATGAATTAAACAATCCTTTTGGCCTTCGGCCAAGGATCTATATAAGAAGAAATGTAAATAGGACGAGATACTAAAGGGTGGATAGAATTGTATAGAACAGAGAGTAGAACCAGGAAGGCGGTAACAGGCCCATCTTTTGTTATCGCCCAAATTTGGGCTGGATATGTAATCACGCATGTACTTTCTTTAATGATTTAATAAGAAGAGCTCCGCCTTACGCTTCATGAATTTTATTCTTTATGTTTAACAGTTGATGAATCGATTTAGTACTGAGTAGCATTTCCATTTGAAAGGGAAACGCACTGGTTGGCTAGGGCCCAGCCAACCCAACACGTTTTCCCTATTTTCTGATCTTGTAATTTATGTTTTTGAACTGCCAAGTGTGATTTACTTTACAACATTTAAATTCTTGTTTGAGTGAAAGCAGATCTGCAGCTTGAAGTAGTTAAATTTCCTTTTCTGCATCTGATTTTGAGTTGGTTTTTCCCACCTGGTTCGAGCAGGAGAAATTACCTACACCAGTGCACATTGGTGTGCTATTCACTTTCTGCACGATTGGTTTGGTTCTCCCCGCCTGGTTCGAGCAGGAGAAATTACCTGCACTAGTGCACGTTGGTATGCTATTCACTTTCTGCATGTTTGGGTTGGTTTCTGCCTAGTCCAAGCAGGAGAACTGTTCTTGCACCAGTGCTAGATAGTGTATCATGCAGTAAGCCTCTTTATTTTACTTTTAACAGCTTTCTTGCTTTCGTTAACATTTCAGAACATGATAAATTGAAAAAAATTGTTTCTTCACTTCTGCCGATATTCATCTTTTTGATAGTAATCTGGTTTCATAACACTTGCAGTAATTAGGCATTGATTTCAAGAATTAGAAAGTTAAAGTGTAAGAAGCTCTGATTGGGTACAAGAACCAGTTTCTTGGTACTAGATCTGAGTGCTTTGGACTTGGGAAAGTTCAAAGCCCTTGCACGAAGAAAAGCACTTTTAGTACAAGACATTGCTTCACACATTCTGCATAAATTGTTGTTCCTGCACTAGTGCAAGTAGACTGCACTTGTGCAAGATCGATTCCAACGAGAAGGACATCTTTACATAAGAAGGTTTGAAGGGGCCCATCTGTTGAAGACTGCTAAGGTTTCTTTGCTAAAGAAAACAATTCTCAGTAGTTAATCAACAGTCAGCTAGAGTAATTTGTTAACGGGAAAAGTGTCTATTTAGAACTGTTGTATCCCACTAAGGTGTGACAGCTACCTTAGAAAAAAACAGAGAAAACTACTTTTGTATCTTCTTTATGAACTATAAACAAAGAGGAATAGGATGAACCAACCTGTGTCTTGCACTAGTCCTTCGGTCCAATCTCTCTCCTCTTTGACAGCTTCCAGCTACCTGCTCCCTTACTTGCCCAGCTTCACCAAGTACCTGTAAGATCACAGAAGAAGGAAACTATACAAAGACATGGGTTTATATTCATAAATAACTTAGGATCAGATTTAAGTTAACCATACAAATGTAATAAGCATCAATGATACAAAAGCATGGAGAAGAAACTCAAATAGTTTTATTGATATACAAGAAGATCCAGGAGGAGTTACAACCGATGATTCCTGACCCAGCATCAACCTCCCAGCAAAGAAGTCCCTTCTTCACCCCCAACAAAGCATAGATCACCCAATTCTCTGATATGTATCTCAAAACCAACAGCAATTCCTTACAATGTGCAAAATTCCAGCCTCTGGATCTCTGGGATGAGGGATCCATATATAGATGTATGCAAGGAGGATGAGTTAGCTCATGATTTGATTAGTGGCTTCTCTCTGTCAGTTCTTGCTTCCACTTGGAGACTGAAGGTCTCTTACTCATCCGTGGTCGAATTCAGTGAGGCAAGTGTCATAGGAGAAGATTCTGGAAGCTTCCATTGTCTCTCCACCTCGCGGAATGACACTGCCATTTGTCATTTCCTGCTCAACGCACCCTGGTAGTGCATTTAGGTGTGTTGCAACGCACCTAGCTAGTGGACTTAGGTGCTATGCAACGCACTTGGCTAGTGGAGCAGCTGAAATGATCCTGTTTTGACTTATTCTGAGTAGTTTCTGGTGGAGAACTTCTGGGAGAAGCTGTAATTTGTTGACCTTGTTCCTTTAGGGGTTGGAACAACACTTTTAGGGACTTAGGAGCCCTTGGTTTATGGACATTTCATGCTTAGAGCTGTAAGGCAAAAAAATGTCTATAACATAATTGCCTCCTTTTATTTCTGAATCTCTTTTGCAAGCACCTTTCTTCTCGTTCCAGGCTTGGATTATTTTGATGGTTCGAGTTGCCTTTTTTTCCTCTATAGTTTGATTCTGAAATTTTTCCTTTAAAGAAAGTAGGAGTCGATATTAGAAATATTCATACCATCTCTGGCATTGCCTGTGCTTCGTCTCTAAGTTTACGAATCCCCCGGGACAATTTAAGTGTTGAGAAGTTTACTTAAGTGTAATTCCTGCACCCAACAGTCCCGAGACCGGGAGACAAGTCAGTGGTGAGCTCCCGTTGGATTTGAAAGGTTAAGAAAGTTGCATATGGTAGTGTGGAGAAGCATAAGGCTAGATTTGTGGCCTGTGGCTTTTCACAAGTAGAGGGGATTGACTATGACGAGACCTTTCCTCCTGTTGCAAGGTACTCATCAATCAGATCTATATTGGCACTATCAGCACAGATGGGTTGGAAGATACATTAGATGGATGTGAATACAACCTTCCTTAATGGAATGATTGAGGAAGAGGTGTACATAGAGCAACCTGAAGGTTTTCAGACCTTTGACGTGAGTTGCATGTGTGCCAACTCAAGAGAGCATTGTATGGGCTGAAGCAAGCACCCCATGCTTGGTACACCAGGATAGATAGCTACTTCACCAAGTTAGGATTCACGAAGAGTGAAGCATATGCGAACCTGTACCACATAGTGGTGGAAGGTAAATTTTTTATCATTGTACTTTATGTTGATGATCTCATACTAACAGGTAATGATCTACTGATCAAATCTTGAAAGGAGGACCTTACAAGAGAGTTTGAAATGAAGGACATGGGGCTTATGCATTAATTTGTTGGCATGGAGGTATAGTAGGGAGATGGGGAGTTGTTTGTGTCTCAAGGAAAGTATGCCAACGAGATACTCAGGAGATTCTGCATGGAGAGAAACAAACCCATGGAGACTCCTCTAGTAGGTAACTGGAGGAAGGAGGATGCTACTTTAGGGGAAGTAGTGGAAGCTACTATTTACAGGTAGCTTGTTGGTTCACTCATGTACTTGGTGAACACACAATCGGATATGTGCTATGCAGTCAATCAACTTAGTCAAGCGATGTTTAGGCCTACCAAGCTATATTGGAAGGCAACAAAGCATGTGTTGAGATATCTCAGGGGAACTTCTCAGTATGGATTATGGTACAGACGGAAAGAGGGAGTGAAGATTCAAGGCCTCATCGATGCAGATTGGGTAGGGATTCCATCTGACAAGAAGAGCACATCAGGAGGGATCTTCAGTATTGGGTCAGCAACAGTTTCTTGGTACAACAGGAAATATAGATCAGTTGCACTCAATTCAGTAGAGGCAAAGTACATGGTTGTGAGTCAGGAAACATGTGAGGCCATATGGATGAGGAATATTCTAGTTGGTTTGTTTGGTTCATATATGGATCCAACTATTATTTACTACGATAATCAGAGTTGTATCAAACTCTCTGAACATCCATTTTTTCATGATCGGTCCAAGCATATTGATATCCCACGGAGGAGCAAGATGCTGACATTTTGAAAAAGGCATTGTCAAGATGTAAATTTGAGTTTCACAGAGACATGATCGAGGTAGTTGATAATCCCTTTCTTGTTGAGAGGAAGTGTTGAGAAATGCCAACAAGAAATTCCAGTTTAATTTATCCTTGAATTAAGCTAAGAATTAAAATCGAATTCTATTCTCATAGGAAGTTGTAAATGGTAAATTAAGTTTAATTAAGTTAATTGGCATAGGAATTTTGAGTGGGAAGTATTTATGTAGTCATGTATATGTTCTCCCTAAGTTTTAGGGGTCCAGTATGAGTTTAAATTGAGTTGGAAATTAGATCACTCAGTTTATTGAGTTAAGTTAAGTTAAATTAGTTCTAAATTGTTTTTGGAACTAATAGAGGACTAACATTCAGTTGGTGCACTAAGGAATCCACTAGTGCTACTCCAGTTAACTGAAGATTCCCTCATGAGAAACTCATGCATGTTAGTCCAGAGAAGGACCCAGTTGAGACTAGAGTGCAGGGACAATGTACTATTAGTGGTATTGTTTACTGGAGTGTAAATATCATGCATGCCTCAAAGGTTGATCCTATGTTTGGATTGCACAGTTTTGGAAGCATGAATTCCCTTTAAGTACGGGCTATTCATCCTAGGAATTACACAAGAGATTAGGAGCTTGGAGAGTTGCAGAATTGGCTAATTGTTGGCCAAGAGCTAGCTTGTGAGCTGAGAGAGTTGAGCATACTTGTGCGGAATTGTTCTAGTGAGAACAAGCTGATGAGGCTCATAAATGGGTAAATTATATGGACCTTAATGCCACTCTCCAACTTATTAAAATCAACTTTTCTCACATTTCTTTACATGTTTTGTTATATTTTTCTTAATGAGAAGGGTGAAGATAAGATGTCATGTCTTGTGGTACAATGTGCATTGATGGTAGGTTTTGGGGAAAATTTTGGCTAATTAAAGTGCAAGAACTCGAAGTAGACAAGCAAGAGGGATTTTAGGAGATTGGATCTCCCTCTTTAACTCCTCACTCACTCAAAGATTCCTCCACTAGATCTCATCAACTCGGAGTTACAAGCAGTTGAGCCATTAAGGTCATTGGTAGCCAAGCCAGTGATAGTTGAAGACCAGTTGATCTCGAGTTGGGAGCCAAGCCTCCCTAAATTTAAGGAAGTTGTTGGTAGCTTTAGTTGTATAAATAAGAAGGCCTAGAACCTCATTAGGATTCAACTTTTTTTGTTGTAGCCAAGAGGAATTTTCGAGCTAAGACATTGTGATTGATGACTCTTATGTATTTTTGATATTTTAATGAAAATGAGAAGCATTCCCTTGATCCAGCACTGAGTTGACTTAGAGGGATGAATCTCTTGGGTTAGGGCCCAACCCTAGCAACAAAGGTCCCTCTTTTTGTACACGTATTCTTAGATTACATTCCTAGGTAAATGTTGAAGTGATTCTGGTTTTGTTAATATGCAAGTATTTGGGTGATTAATTACTTTGCTTCCATTTGTGGATAGTTAGATCAGTGGTATCTTAGTAGCAATAAACATTCTAGAAAATATTGTGACAGTGGATTTCACCTCATCTTCCTTATAGGATCATGACTTGAGGGTTCCCTTCACACAACCCAAAAACATATTTTGTGTTTGATTACTGCATAATCTAGGGTTTCCTGATGAATAGATCATTGTATTTGAAGTTTATTAGGATTATTTGCAATTGTCATTTTGATCTCTTAAGTTGTTATGGTTTCAAAGCACTTCCATTCATGAGCTTAGCCATTAGCTAATAATAACTATGTTTTCATCCATTCAATGAATCTCTTCCATGTATAGATGAATTTGTGTATAAATGAAGACAATAGTGTATGTTGTTGTAGGAGCTTCTAATTTGCAAGGAGACCTCATCTCATTCACCTCATCCAAGTCCTACCCACCCATGCTGCCAAAGTCCACTAAACACTAAATCCAAATTCTTGTTTGCAAGCAAAATTTCCATTTCCATTGAGAAAATTCAACCATCTTGAGGCAACTGACTGAGATTTGGATAGTTTTCGCCTCCTCCATGCCTTATTTTTCCATCAAATACCTTTCCCACACTTCATTCTACCTTTCCTACCATCTCCTAAGCTTTTGGCATGTTTCCTGTAGTAAAACAGGGCATACTTTAGTAGAACTAGGACTTCTTGTAGTAGAACTAGGACATCCTATAGTAGCACTACAAGAAACCCTGTAGCAGCCTGTTTTAAGCCCGAAATTAGCAAAAATTGTCATCTGAGCTTAGATTAGGCCTCCACTTGACTTCCATACCCTTTCCTCCATACATGTCTCCCCTGCCAAAGAACAAGTGAAAATTAGCATTTGCATTCATAAAATTAAAACATCAAAAAATGACTTTTTCTACAATTTCTAAATTAGCACATGCATGCAACAGTTATAATACTTCTTAGATCAGATTCCATGCTCAGTTAGTCTAGATCATCACATGTTATAAACAAGGTTAAGCTAGGTTTCTTTTGCAAGCAAAATGTGTAAATGTGTAGCTAGATGATTTCATGTCACTTTATAGCATCTTCCAATTCAGTCTTTCATTCCTTAAAGTAGGCAACATTCCTTTTCTTTCATTAAGGATAATTTTCCCTTCTCCATTTGGTAGTCAGACTTCTTCTAGTCAATAGAAGACTGGTTTGAGAAACCCTAGTGGTCTATCGCCCCAGTTGAAAAGTGACAAGAGTAGACCATTACATCTACTATGTATACAACACTGTCACCTCCAAGTTTGTATGAACCCTGGGTTGATGAAGTAAATTTGGTAGCCCCAGGAGTTGCAACATTCTTGCTACAATACTAACGCTCATCGCTTCTTGGCACCGTTGCCTAGGAGGTGTCTAAGTAGATGTCATTTCTTCTTTCTTTCTTTCCTTATTTGTTTCTAATTTTGCAAATAGTTCCATTCAAAAAATATTTGCAATCTTTTTCTTTCTTTCCAATTCTGTAAGTAGTTCCATTCAGCAAGTAGTTGCAATCTGGTTTTGATTTCTTTCCATTATGGAAGTAGTTATAAAAAAAAGCGCAAAAAAAGAACTCCTTTAATGTCTAGTAGGAGTAGAGACAACTTAGGGAAAGTTTTACCAAATAACCCCACCGCATCAAACAACCAACCTTCCCTCTTCTTCGGTGGCTGTGAGCTAGAGGACCCATTAGGCGAACAACCAAAGATTTTTGAAGAGCCTATTGGGGAAGAAGAAGAGACCATTCCACCAATTCACACCATGGCTAAAAGTAGAAATGGGATTCGAGACAGAGAAGGAGTTGAGAATAGATCTGAGGGCATTTTTCCCATCAGATAAACTAATGGGGATGCTAAAATGAAAAACATAAGCCCCTCTTCTCTTCCTCACTTTCATGGCCTGACCTCAGAAGACCCGGATACCTTTTTGTTTGAGTTTGCTGTCATATGTAAAACTTTTGATGACACCTATGATGGCCATAAGTTGAAATTGTTCCCATCCACTCTCAAAGATGTAGCCTTGTGTTGGTTCATAGGTTTACCTAGGGACAACATCACCACTTGGGCTCAGATGCAACAAGACTTCAAAAATAAGTATAGGGACTACTGCAGGTCCAAAGATACCAAAGAGGAAATTTAGAGAATGACCTTGGGGCATGATGAACCTTTAGAAGAGTATGAGGAAAGATTCCAACTCAGCTACAAAAGGTCTTGGTGCATCCTTGATCCCGAATCGATTAAGCTAGTCCTTCTTAAAGGGATCAGAACAATCTCCTAGAAACTCTAAACCTACTGTCAGGAGGGGACACCTATTAGTTACTTTATGATGATACCAAGATAGTTTTCAAAAATCATTCTAGGGAAGCTAGAAAGAAGGGTAGGGCTAGTAAATATTTGGCTAGTTCATCCTCCTTCAACACATCCATAAAAAGTGAAATGGGGAACATGTTGGAAGAATTTAAGAGTGAAATGTTTCATACTCTTGCTCTGAAAATGGAAACCATGCAGATCAAGAGGAAGCATGAGGAAGCAAATAGAGCCTTAGCTATCTTCTGCCCTAGATGCACCAGGAGGCACCTTAGGAACGAATGTCCATTAAATCTTATAGAAATTAGCTCGATCTGTGAGGAAAACCACTCCATAGAAAAGTTCCCTTCTCTGCTTGGATTAAAAGATGTGTATTAGGGAACTGAATGGGTGACTAAACAACTCTACTACATCAACCAAAGGAGGCCTCAAGGACCTCGACCATACCACCAAGGCATGCAAGGCGAATCCTATTCATATTAAAACCATAACCATAATACATCCATTCCCCCTTGGTGCCCTCTTTCTCATCCTTCATGGTCCACACCTTCTCCCTAGTATTTTGCATGTCAATACCATTCCCAACCTGCCAACCAACTATTTTAGCCATATGATCCTCCACAACCTCAATGGAATGCATCATTCTAGGGGTGGAGGCCCCCATACAACCAAGCTCCAGCTTTACTGCCTCCACCTCCATCTCAACCACAACTCCTACACCCTACTCCACCTAAGCAACCTCAGATGCGTACCCAACCAAATCCGAAACCGAACAACAAACATGCACAACAGGTCTAAAATGGAGAAGCATCCTACACTGCATATGCTATGGAAAATCAAAAAATTAACCTCAGATCTGGAAGAGTACTTCTGGATAATTAACATCCATCTCCACTTGAGGAGTGTGAAGATGAAAAGGAGGAAAGTGTCCGTCAAGCAAATACACCTCCTTTTCCTGAGAGATTAATCCATCTTGTCTAGCACTCCCCAGAAGAGACTGAACTTTTGGGTGAATTGAAAAGCCTATGTCTTAAAATATCATTTTCTCAAAGATATCAAGGATTTCCCCATCTACAACAATTTAATTAAGGATAAGAGTTTCGAACATCCAGTAAGGCGAAAAAAAACATCCCTACCATTAATGTCATTGGACAACTGTCTGACTTAATGTTGGCGTGGGTGATTTGCCCAAATTATCTAGATCCTAGAAGTCCTGTAGTAGATGTACACATCGATGGAATCATTCTCCCCCATACCTTGATCGATCTTGGGGTTGCCATAAATGTGGTGACTAAGTAGACTATGCTTAAACTGAATCTCCAGGGATCATTAAGAAAGACCACAACAGTCTTGCAGCTCATGGACAGGTCCACGGTAGCTCTTGAGGGAGTTGTTGAGGATGTGATGGTCTCCATTGATTCCTGGAAATATCCTGTTGACTTCTAGTTCTCCAACCTAAGACCAAGTTCAATCGTTATCATCTCATCCTTGGGAGGCCATGGTTAGCCACTGCCAATGCTTACATAAGTTGCAGGGATGGGGATATGACCATTAAAAATGGGCATTTGTCCAAACAATTGGTTTTGTAGCCTCCTGCTCAACCATATCTGGAGCATGACTTACCTTTATGGTTAGAAGAGGAGGAAGAATATGAAGTCTACTCTTCCTCAATCTATACCCTAGATGCTACTATAGAAGTGGGGAAACCTAATGAAGATGACCTGATTGAGAAAATCCTCTAGAATCAGCCCCCCAACACCATGTCTCTTGAGCAGTTAGTGAAGAAAGCTAAAAATAGCCCTTGGAATGACCCATTCCTAGCTGACTCAAGCCCTACTCATGTCACGATGATAGAATTTGGCCCAGAAAGAACATTGAAAATCAAACCCTCTCTCTCTGTAGATCAGGAAGAGGAGTTATCTTACATGCTAAGAAAGCATCTGGATGCCTTTTCCTGGAGTTACAAGGAAATGAAGGGAGTACACCCTTCCGTGTGTACTCACCACATTTATATGAAGGAAGGCTGCAAGCCAGTATGCCAACCTCAGAGGAGAATGAACCCAGCCCTCAAGGATATAGTCAAAGAAGAACTACAGAAGTTGTTGGATGCAGGGCTAATGTACCCCATCTCCGATAGTGAGTGAGTGTCTCCTCTAGTTCTGGTTCCAAATAAAAATGGAAAGTGGAGGATCTGTGTGGATTACTGAGAGCTAAACGAAGCTACAAAAAAGGACCATTTCCCTCTACCTTTCATTGACCAAGTATTAGATGGACTGGCAGGAAAGAAGTTATTCTCTTTCCTAGATGGATTCAGTGGTTACAATCAGATCCAAATCAGCCCAGAGGACCAAGATAAAACCACCTTCACTTGTCCCTGGGGTAACTTCACTTATAGGGTCCTTCCTTTTGGGTTATGAAATGCCCCTGCCACATTTCAGAGGGCAGTCCTGAGCATCTTTGCAGAGCTAGTCCATGACCTTGTGGAAATTTATATGGATGATTTCACTCCTTATGGGTGTGATTTCCTGGAGGCGCTCTCTAGCTTGGGAAAATTATTAAACAAATGCATTGAAATGAACTTATCCCTTACTCCCGAGAAGTGTGAGTTCTTCATGACTGCAAGGACTTTCTAGCTCACTCAATATCCCACGAAAGACTGCAAGTAGAGCCAAAGAAGATAATTTTCATAAAGAACGTCCCTACTCCTTAGAAGCAGAGGGATGTCATAAGTTTCTTAGGATTAGTTGGGTACTATAGGAGATTCATAAAAGACTTCAGCAAGGTATCCTCATCTTTTTTTGGACTAATGGCTAAGGACTCTGAATTTTTATGGTCAAAAAGCTACGAAGAGGCCCTAGAAACCCTAAAGGACAAGTTGACTACTGCACCTATACTTTGAGGCCCAAATTGGGCTCTTCCTTTTCACATCCATGTTGATTCCTTTCACAAAGATATAGGAGCAGTTCTGGGTCAGATAGATGACATGTTACCCTATGCCATTTACTTCATCAACAAAAATATGTCCAAAGCTGAGTTGAACTACACTGTGACTGAAAAGGAGCTCCTAGATGTTGTCCATTCCTTGAATAAATTTAGACATTACATTACTGGTTACCAAACATTTGTACATACCGACCTTTATGATATTAAATATTTGATGGAAAAACCTGATGTGAATGCCTGAATTATTAGATAGTTGATTTTGCTACAACAATTTGATCTAACTATTAGTGATAAGCCTAGCAGAGAAAATGTAGTTGCAGATTTTTTGTCTAGATTGGCTTTTCCTACAGTTGAGGAAGGAATGGTCAATGACCATCTACCAGATGAGCATTTATTCACCATTTTGGTTCTCTCTCCGTGGTTTGATGACATAACCAACTACTTAGTGGCTGCGCAGTTCCCTCCAAATCTTTCCTCCAAGGAAAATAGTAGAATTATAAGGAAAAGTGTCCCATTCACTTGGGTTTGGGGCAATCTCTTCAAGTTGGGCCCAAATCAAATTCTGAGAAGATATGTTAGGGAGGAGGAATCTTTTGACATCCTTCTGGCCTATCATGATGGGCCTTGTGGAGGTCACTTTGCAGCCAAAAGGACAACCTGCAAGGTACTACAAGCTGACTACTATTGGCCCACTCTCTACCAAGATGCAATAAGATATACTAGCCAATGTGACTGGTGTGAAAGAATTGGGACATCTACTCCCAGGGATGAAATACCTTTGCAACCTCAAGTGAATTTTGAGCCGTTTGACAAGTGGGGCATGGATTTCATTGGGCCCGTTAATCCTCCATCAGGGTAGAAAAATTATATCATTGTGTGGACTGACTACTTAACAAAGTGGGCTAAAACCAAAGTTGTCAAGGTAGCCACAAAAGAGAAAGTGGCTGATTTCTTGAGGGAGAATGTGTTTTACAGGTTTGGATACCCTAGAGAGCTAGTCACTAATCAGGGCACTCAATTCACCTCACACATGATTGAGAATATGTTAAGCCAACATAAGATCAAGCACAGGAATTCCACTCCTTACCATCCTCAGGCCAATGGATAAGTAGAAGTCACCAACAAAGCATTGGAAAGCATTTTGTCAAAAGTGGTGAGCAACAAAAGGAAGGATTGGGCTGCCAAACTAGTGGAGGCCACTTGGGCCTACAATACAACTCGGAAGACAACCATTGGCTTCACCCCTTATGATTTGGTATATGGAAAGAATGATATGCTCTCCATTCAGTTTGAGTACAACACTTTAAGGATGGAAGCACAATTGGATCTAGATGTTACAAGGGCACAACAAGAGAGGTTGCTCCAACTAAATGGGTTAGATGAATTCAATATGTAGGCCCTCCTACACATAGAGGTGACTCAAGTACAAAGGAAGGTCTGGCATGACAAAAATATCATAGACAAACTGTTTCAAGAAGTTGATTGGGCTCTGTTTTATGACTCCAGGTTCAAGGATTTCAAAGGAAAGTCGATGACCAGATGGCTGGGCCCATATGTGATACAAAAGTTCCATGACAACGAGGTTGTTCAGATAAGAACCATTGATGAAGAAGGTATCCCCTTGATTGTCAATGGGTATAGATTGAAAGTCTACAAAAAACTGTTGACGAAGGAGGAGTTCATCAGCAATATCAATAAGGATGTAATGGTGATTGAAGGAGTTTCAGCTTCCACCTCACCAAGTTTTTGAAGAATGTTGAATCTAAAAAAAACAAAAACAAAAAAAGAGAAAAAAAAACAAAAGAAATAAGAGACCTAGGTGAAAACCTCCATGAAGCACCTGAGGCCCACTCTTGGGTTGAAAACCTCCTTGAGGCTGCCCAAGAGTTAAAAAAAAATAGGAAAAAGAGAAACATAAAAGACCCTTGGGTGAAACCCTTCTTTGAGGCGCTTAGGGAAGGAAACCAAGATGAAAACCTCCTTTGAGGCAACCTAGTTATCTTAAAAAAAAAAAAAAAACACAAAAAATAATGGCAGGGACCTCAAACCTTTCCACTCATAACAGTTTTGATTTTTGTTGCAGGTTTTCAAGTAATTGATGGACACAAAGTTCAGACGGAAAAAAGCCATGCAAAACCCCTTTTTCCTTCATCCATTTCATCTCCTCCATGACCCCCATGTTTCATTCATCCATACTCATCTCCATCCATAAAAACTCCACTTTTCAGGCAATTATGTGACTTCTACAGGATTTCCTGTAGTTACTACAGGAGTATCCTGTAGTACTATAGGAAGTCGTGGAAATCTACAAGAAAGGAAGTCCGATTAAAAAATCATGATCCAGGCCTATTTTGGATTGAAAAAGAAGGCCGTTTACTTCACCACATCTCAACCAACAAAATTTTATGACTATGTCACTCTCTATGTCCATCAAAAAAATCTACTTAGAAAAAGAAAAAATACAAAAAAATACAAAAAAAATACAAAAAGAAAAGAGAAGAAACAAAGAAATATCAAAGGGGCATACCATCAGTAGGCTACCTCACCTACCACTCCATGGCCACACCTTCCACTCCCTTGAATATCTATTCACCCTCAAAGCAAGAGAAATACCACATAAATAAAAAAAGGAAGCTACAGGATTTCCTGTAGTACTACATGAAAACTTGTAGCAACCTATTTTGAAGCAGCAACAGTTTTTGGGTTCATCATTAAGCACCCACGCATTGTAAGAATAACAACACACCTGTAGGCACTATGGCACCTCTCCAAATCTCAACAACAATAGAAGAAGCCAACACCTACACATCACAAGAGAACGACAACCTGTCAACATAATAAAATCAACAAAAAGAGAGCAAAAGAGAAGATGTACCTGACCCATAAGCAACACAACAGAGCCACCCTCCAGCATGCAAAGCAAAGGAACCACATGTATGTCACCTCATCCACACTCTCTCATAAGTACAAATATGATTAAAACTGTAGGAATATGAAAAAGTTGGTTTTATAAGCTGAAGGTGGCTAGTTAACTTGGCCACCCTCAACTTGATAACAAAAGATTAAAGTGCTAGTCAACTGAAAAGGTTGAAAAGTCACATCAAAGGGAATGAATCAGAAAGGTGGTCGAGTTACATTGTATAGGAGTGGGTGATGATTATGAGGAAGGGTTGCATGATGACTAATAGTGGGCCAACAATCCAAAAGGAGATATACGTACTCAGCCAGCCAACACATCGCTCAATGAAATCGACCATAAATAGAAGTATTCCCTAAATTTCATGCAAGATATTATTCATTTCGAGATTTTGAGGGTTGTGAGTGCTTATAGGAAAAATACAGGAAACAATGAGAATTGTCAAAAATACTGTGAGGGGGTGCTTAGGGCTGAACTATTCATGAATTATCCTCAACCAAAGTATTGCAGTGAAAGGTAGGTGCCATATCCTCTGTGCTTTCATTTGTAAAGAGAAAGAGAAAAGAAATTGCTATTTCTTTTAGTAATTACAATGTGCATAGAGATAGGCAGAATTCTGTAGAGGATTGTGTAGAGTAAAGGGAGAATTTTAGTCATAACCCTCCTAAACTATAAACCCTCATCACCTGGGGAAAGCTCTTAAGCTATAGCCACCAAAACTTCATACGATCAAATTGACAGAGAGAGAAGATGATAGGGGGTTTCAACAAAAGGGAGCCCACCAGAACAACTAGAATACATCAACATCCTCCTGTGGTAGAAATCTTTACAAGGCATCAATGGTTGGTATTATTCGAGCTACTTAGGGGATATGATGATGATATAGCTAGGGAATTTGCAATGTCACTCATGCTTCAAGATAGAGTCAATGCCACTAATATAGTGAGAGGATTGTTAGTAACAATTACAATTGAAAGCAATAGCATAATTACTACACTTCCTCTAGGTTTACAATGGAGAAAAGAGGATAAAGCTAGAAACACTCTTGCCAAGAAGAGCTTTTTCTTGGAAGATGAGGAACCAATTGAGGAAAAAAATGGGATTAGAAGGGAGAGAATTACATATCCTTGGGATGAAGTAAGCTATCACATTCTCAAGTATATTTCTTGTGAGGGAAGGCTCAGTATAGTCTATGGTTACCAATTTATACTCCTTCATGAGCTGATATTTGGAGAAGAGTTACCTCCTCATAGAACACTTAGTGTGCCTTAATTTTTGTTGCAATCAATGATAGACATGAGCATCAAGGTACAATAAGGGAAGAATCAACAACTGGCACATCATGGATTGATCAAGCTCATATTAGAAAATGCCCTAAGCCAACTAAGAATTTGTATTATGTGGTCAACATTTGCAAACATGAACAGAGAAGATGTAATTCAATCCATTGAGTATGAAATAGACCCTACTTCTAGTGGTGAGGAAGAGGAATAAGAACCAAAAGAAGAAGAGTAAGAAGAGCCTAAAGAAGAGGAAGAAGAGCCTGAAGAAGAGGAAGAAGAGTCTGAAGAAGAAGAGCATGGAGAAGAAGAAGAAGAACTAGAGGAAGAAGAGGAGACAAAGATAAATGAAACAAAGGAAGAAAAGGACAGTAGCGAAGAAGCACAAAAGTATGGATCAAGTCCTGAAGTACATAGAAAGGAAGGAGAGGAATCCCCATGAGTGTCTCCTAAGCTCACAGAGAAGGAGGAAGCTACTGCCTTGACTGCTCTAAGTACACCTATAAAATCAACAGGAAAGAGGCATAGGCAGACTCCCCTATACTACAGAACAAGGAGGAGCACCACGATAAAATAAAGGATACCTCAAACAGCTACCAAGACTCCTATAATCATTGAAGACTCACCAAGAGAACAAGAAAAACTAGTCTCTCTAGGAACGAGAGGTGAATATGGCACATCAAAGCAGGCTTCCCCAAGGTCATCAATCACCTATGTTAGGAGGTCTGTCACCAGGTCAACCTCAGAAAAACAAATTAAAGAAACTTTGATCCCTTCAAAAAGGGAAAGGCCTACTATAGGAAACATAGATAATCCTATAGGAAACTCTGTCAAAACTACAGGAAACACAGAAATAGGAGCAGGAAGGATAACAGGGACAAAGGGAAGGAAAAGAAATAGCAACACAAGTACAGGGGGAGATAGATACTCCAAAGATAGTAAAGGGAGAGTCCCAGGAGCTGTAGGAACCTAGCCCATAGCCAAATCTCAGCTCCTATTATAGATTCATTGAGGGAGGCAGAGTAATACCACAAAAATTTTCCATCCCTCTATTCTTTGAGCTTGAAAAGGAGAGAGCAAGGACACATCGCTGGATGAAAATTGCTAAATCAAAAGGTGTAGAGGATGTGGGCCATATGGAAGAAAAGCTACTAGAGATGGGAAGAGATTTGAGTGAGATAAGAGATAGGGAAAGAGTGTTTAAATCTCAACTAGAGGTTGAGAACACATGGCTAAGGAGACAAGTATAGGAAAAAGAGAGCCAATTGGCAGCTATGGCAAGTCTCTCCATGAAGGCACTCCAGTGCAGGATGCCAGCAAAATCATATGCTTTGTACCTCAAAGAACAATGGCTTTAGTTTCAGATAAAAACCTTAGCACAACGAAGGACTAAGCCTTTCCAAGAATGTAGGAAATTCATTGAGCTCTATGACCAAAACACCCTGGAGAACAGGCCCAAGATATCTGAATTCTACTTACATAACTTGGCCTTAATGGACTTGAATGTGTGGGACCCCAATTCAAGGTGGGGGGACTTACAATTGATGGCCTTAACATCATGGATGAGTCACGAGGAGGCTAGGGCTAATGAAGTAAAAATAGTGTTGGAAAGAGAAGAAACAAAGCCCCTTTACATTAGAGCAAAGCATACCAACTCCATGAACAAAAACTAGCACCTTCAACCTTATCACTAATGATCCCCAGCTTGCACCAAGATACCTAGCTACACAAGAGAAAGCAGTTACTCATTTTGAGGATACTTTGAGATTGCTAAGGGATGAAAGCCAACAAGCATGCCAAAGGAGATGGTGAACCTTACCCTATAGCCTAAAGATCAAGGAGTATCATTCCCCTGCAAGAATGAGGGATGCACTAGAGAGGACCCCACTCAATAAGAAAGCACTACAGAGACTCAAATTCAGTTGGATTGGCTTGAAACTCAGTCCACCATTTCTCTTTGGTATGTTAGAAGGAAGAAAAGAAGAAGAAGAAAGAAAGCAGTGGGAGGAAATAGAGAAACATGCAAGATTTTATCCACAAGAGGAGGATACAGTAAAAGAAGCCTGGAATGTCAAGGAGGCCACTAAAACAATGAAATACATGGACATAGATTGAGTTTCTCAGAGGATGAGAAACACTTTCAGTAGGGGGTGATGATGAGGCTCATCAATGGGTAAATTATATGGACCTTAATGCCACTCTCCAACTTATTAAAATCAACTTTTCTCACATTTCTTTACATGTTTTGTTATATTTTTCTTAATGAGAAGGGTAAAGATGAGATGCCATGTCTTGTGGTCTAATGTGCATTGATTTCAGGTTTTGGAGAAAATTTTGGCTAATTAAAGTGCAGGAACTCGAAGTAGACAAGAAAGAGGGATTTTAGGATATTGGATCTCCCTCCTTAACTCCTCACTCACTCGAAGATTCCTCCACTAGATCTCATCATCTCAGAGTTACAAGCAGCTGAGCCATTAAGGTCATTGGAAGCCAAGCCAGTGATAGTTGAAGACTAGTTGATCTCGAGTTGGGAGCCAAGCCTCTCTAAATTTAAGGAAGCTATTGGTAGCTTCAGTTGTATAATTAAGAAAGCCTAGAGCCCCATTAGGATTCAACTTTTTTTGTTATATCCAAGAGGAATTTTCGAGCTAAGACATTGTGATTGATGACTCTTATGTATTTTTTATATTTTAATGAAAATGAGAAGCATTCCCTTTATCCAACACTGAGTTGATTCAGAGGGCTAAATACCCTGGGTTAGGGCCCAACCCTAGCAGTAGATGTTCCTCTTTTTATACATGTATGCTTAGATTACATTCCTAGTTAGCTGTTGAAGTGATTTTGGTTTTGTTAATCTGCATGTATTTCGGTGATTAATTATTTTGCTTCCATTTGTGAATAATTAGCTTAATGGTATCTTAGTAATAGTATACATTCCAGAAAATCTTGTGACAGTGTCTTTCACCTCATCTTCCTTATAGGATCATGACTTGAGGGTTCCCTTCACAAAACCCAAAAACATATTTCTTGCTTTATTACTGCATAATATAGGGTTTCTTGATGAATAGATGATTGTCTTTGAAGTTTCTTAGGATTATTTTCAATTTTCATTTTGATCTCTTAAGTTTCTATGGTTTCAAAGAACTTCCATTCATGAACTTAGCCATTAGCTAATAATAACTTTGTTTTCCTCCATTCAATGAATCTCTTCCATGTATATAGATGAATTTGTGCATAAATGAAGACAAGATTGTATGGTGTTGTAGGAGCTTCTAATTTGTAGGGATACCTCATCTCATTCGGATCATCCAAGTCCTACCCACCCATGCCGCCAAAGTCCACAAAACCCTAAATCCGAAT
Source organism: Pinus tabuliformis (assembly GCA_031772625.1). NCBI lineage: Eukaryota > Viridiplantae > Streptophyta > Pinopsida > Pinales > Pinaceae > Pinus > Pinus tabuliformis. The sequence continues at coordinate 710,242,243 of CM062805.1, read as the reverse complement.
TCTTCTTTGCAAGAAAAATTTCCATTTCCATTGAGAAAATCCAACCATCTTGAGGCATCTGATTGAGGTTTGGATAGTGTTCACCTCCATGCTTTCTTTCTCCATCAGATACCTTCCCCACACTTTATTCTACCTTTGCTACCATCTCTTAAGCTTTCGGCCTATTTCCTGTAGTAAAATAGGGCAGCCTGTAGTAGAACTAGGACATCCTGTAGTAATACTACAGGAAACCCTGTAGAAAACTGTTTTAAGCCCGAAATTAGAAATTTTTTTCATATGAACTTAGATTAGGCATCCACTTGACTTCCATACCCTTGAGACTAGTTCATACCTTTTCCTCCATACCTGTCTCCCCTGCCAAAGAACAAGTGAAAATTAGCATTTGCATTCATAAAATTAAAACATCAAAAAATGACTCTTTCTACAATTTCTAAATTAGCACATGCATGCAACAATTATAAGACTTCCTAGATCAGATTCCATGCTCAGTTATTCTAGATCATCACATGTTATAAACGAGGTTAAACTAGGTTTCTTTTGCAAGAAAAATGTGTAAATGTGTAGCTAGATGATTTCATATCACTTTATAGCATCTTCCAATTCAGTGTTTCATTCCTTAAATTAAGCATTCCTTTTCTTTCATTAAGGATAATTTTCACTTCTCCATTTGGTAGTCAGACTTCTTCTAGTCAATAGAAGACTGGTTTGAGAAACCCTAGTCGTCTATCACCCTTGTTGAAAAGTGACAAGAGTATACCATTGCATCTACTGTGTATACAACACTGTCACCTCCAAGTTTGTATGAACCTTGGGTTGATGAAGTAAAGTTGGTAGCCCTAGGAGTTGTAGCATTATTGCTGCAATACTGGCACTCATCACAAGCTTTGTATCTTCACTCTTATTTCTAATATATGCAATACAGATATGTGATTTTAGAGCAGTGGATTTCCCTAGATACATGTTGTGTTATGTGCCATTGATTTGTCTCCTTCTTATTGATATTGTTTTCATCGATCTATTGCTTTTTGTTGGTTTAAAGTAGAAGTATATTCTTGTCCTATGCTTTAGTACATTGCATGAGCTTGTGAATGTATAGGATTTTCTACATCCATTATGAACCTCTGTTATGCAACCAGTTCACAAAATATAAGAAAATATAGATCAATGACTTAAAATTATCTTCTTTGAGGGGGAAACCTCCTTTACATTACATAAATTAAGAATTATTGGATGTTACAAATGATAAGACCTCCTTTGTATATATAGGGGTCTAAGGGGTCACAATATAGTTAGAGCCTACATATCAATAATAATATAAGGGCACAACAATAACAATAATGGGCTTCTATGGGGCACAACAATAACAACTTGGGGCATACATGGGCAAAAAAATAACAATAAGGGTTGCACTAAAAATAACAATATAGGGAATATACTAGTATTATAGGGACCTAACATGCCCCTCTCCGTCAAAAAAGTGTTGTCCTCAATGCTTCAGTAGTTCAGAATGCTTCTCTATAAAATTCTCATCCTCCCATGCAGAATCTTCAGTGGGAAAGTTCTTCCACTTAATGAGATACTCTGAAATTAATTGATTATGTAGTTGTGATGTTCTTGTTTTTGTGACTTCTTTAGGCTCAATTATGATTTTTCCTTCTTCATCAAGTTCTAGAACCTTTGTTTGAACTATAGGAGCTTGCCACCGATAACCTTTTTTAAGCATGAAACATGGAAAAATGGTTGTACTTGGTAAGATGCATGCAACTCCAATTTGTATTCCATAGTACCAATATTTTGCAACACTTTGTAAGGACCATAATGCTTGGGTGATAATTTATTATCCTTCTTAACTTGCTTGAGGGACATTTGTTTGTATGGTTATAGCCGTAAAAATGTTAGGATATTTTGACACATAGGAAATAGTTAAGTATAACTTGGTCTAGTGTAGAGTTAGGTAAAGTGTGTTTCTTTACTATGTACTTTTGTAACTTACAATTCGACAGTCACAATATGTAGTGATCCGACGGTTCATTCTCTTCTCAGTATCACTAACACTTGATCTGTGGCTTGACACTTGATTGGTCCATGATATATATTTAAAGAGCATGTAGGGTTATTTGTAGGGTAACCGTTCATGAGAGAAGCTTATGTAAATTTTCATTCTTTTATTAATAAATTTCCTGAAGTGGCCGCATTGGCTCAGGCCATGGACTGTTTCCCTCTTTGAGGGTTTTAACCACGTCAAGAATACTGGTGTATTGATCTATGATCTGTTTTTGAGTAATGTCCTTTGGTGTTTTGTCTGAGGAACTTACCCTGTAAATTTCTACATGGTATCAGAGCGATTTGAGGGCTGCATCCATTGGTGATCCAAATCTGAAGCCGATAGAATTGCATCCAACTGTTGTTTCCTAGATATATTGTTTCTGACTGCTTTCGGGCCGAGAGGAATGCTCTATTGTGTTAGGAGCATTTGTTCCAGTGAGGAATCCCTTTCGTTTCTGTTAGTGCCTAAATCTACCTCAGGTTAAGAAAGGTAGGATCTAGGGTAACATCAAACCATGCTTAACCTAGTAGCTAGCCCTACCAGGTCGGGAGAGGGCTCTCTCCTTGTCAATCTCAGAAAAGATGGCCAATAAAGCTTGAGATGACTGATTTAATGACTAATTTTAGGCTAGGTATGTGTATAGAGGTGTTTGATTGAATTTGATGATGTTTTGTTGGCTCAAATGTGAAAGGCAGAATTGGGTCCGGGGAATGAGGCTCAATTTTGCAAAGATCTCTATGGGGCAAGGTAGGCAAATGGTTTGGTACTTCAAATTGAGTGATATGGAGAGATTTTAGACTGGTGAGGAGTTGAAGAGGGCATGAAAGTCTTAGGGATCCTCTTCAAATAGCTGAAAACATAAATAACTAAACAAACCCTAGGTAGAGCACTACAAATCAATGAATTCTACCTTTATCCTTGTTTGATTTAGTTAAAATGAAGCAAAGAGAGATGATGGCATACATAAAACACATGTAAACTTACAATTACAGAAGGAAACACAATACCAAAGCAAGATGCCACAAGAATCCCATAAAGTGCTGCAAACCCTAGTCTATTCCTTTGCCAAACTGCTGAAATGAGTATGCAATGAAGCTCCAAGCTTTCCCAAAAGTCCAACCATGCTAATGACTGAAAAAATACTAGATATAGGCATTAAACAACTCATGCTAGGCTTTAGGGGTCAAATTCATGAGTTTAGGAGCTGTTTCAACAAGATCTAAACTGAGAACTAAAAAGTAGGCAGTGGAACAACTTGCCTTTAAAAACTAGGAAACTGATTCATTCAGTTGCAAACTACCTTTTCATGGATGAATCTACCTCTATGAGTGAAAATTTAGCATAATTACATCAAAATCCATAAATTCACATTAAATTACATCATGAGTTTGACTATTAGAAAGAGAAAAGTCAAATTGTGAGGAAACTAGGCGAAAAACAGAGTTTTTTGGCCAAAATGAGCAAATTTCATCCTATGTGCCGCGCTGATTTCCCTATGCATGTGCCTTTTTGAAGCTGATTTTAGAAGCCTTCCCATGCACCAAATTTGCTCCAACTGGGCTTGTTCGAAAGGTTTGTCTGTCTAATTTGCAGAAAAAGTGGAATTTTTGAATTTGGCCTCCATTTGCCCCTCCAAAACTAAGTTCTCCCAACACTGCTTCCTGTGTGTCCAAAAAGGGGCAGAAAGGTCATTTTTGAGGTGTTTTTGACCTTTTTGGAAGCTCAAAACCTGTCAAAATTTCTTGGCCATTTGTGGGCATGCATATTTTTCCATGAAAAATCAAAAAATGCTGAGTTTTCCTCAAAAGGAGGTCCCCATCAAAAGCGCGCGCCAGGTGGCGCGGCGCATCAGGCAGAAAAACCTGTTTTTTAAGCCAAAAATTCCAAAATTGCAAAAAGTGTCCCAAATTTCTTGAAATTTGGGCTGAGTGTCCTTCATCAAGTGTTGTGTTGGGCCAAGGAAGCCTCAGCCAAGATCTGAAGTCTATCTTGCTCTTTTCGCTTCCTCGATGCTTTCTTCAACTTGGCCTTCAAGTTCCTGATTCTTGCCTTGCACACTTTGTTTCTCGCCAAGTAGTGGTAGGCCATGTGCCTCAACATAGTTTTCTCTCTGTTGGCCTTCTCTAGCATCTTTTCCAAGTGGATATTTGCCCTCTCAAGCCAAGATTCACGATCAGCATTGATTTCTTGTTCAAGTGATGTGAGCTTGACTTTCCTCCTTTTGGCAACTTGTCAGTTTTCTTGTATGTTTTATAGCTCCATCATGGTTTGTTGATCCTCTAGCTGTTTGTTTCTTTGCTCTAGATATTTGATTATCCACTTGGCTCTTTCTAGGTTGAGAGGCAAATGTTGAATGTCATCTTGTTGCTCCTGAATGATCTCTCTAAGCTTTGAGCTTTATGAGCCCAAATTGGTGTCGTCATCCTGAATAAGAATGAAATCTATCTCCTGCCCTCCTAATGTGTTATGAAACCAGCTCAAGAAAAGATAGAAAAGATAGATCAACGCCTTAGAATTCAGCCTCTTCGAGGGGGCAACCTCCTTTACATTACATAAATGAACAATTCTTGGATGATTCAAATGACAAAACCTCCTTTCTATATATAGGAGTCTAAGGAGTCACAATATAATCCAGCCGACCTAACAATAATAATATAAAGCCACAAAAATAACAATAGAGGGATTCTATGGGGCACAACAATATAAATAAGGGGTATAACTACAATAGTAATGGGGTAATCACTAGTATTATAGGGACCCAACATGCCCCTCTCCTTCAAAAAAGTGTTGTCCTCAACGCTTGAGTAGTTCTGGATACTTCTGCATAAAATTCTCATCCTCCCATGTGGAATCTTCAGCGGATAAGTTCTTCCACTTGATAAGATACTCTGAAATTGATCGATTTCGTAGCTGTCGAGTTCTTGTTTCTGTGACTGCTTTCGGTTCCAATATAATTTTTCCTTCCTCGTCAAGTTCTGGCAATATTGTTTGAACTGGGAGCTTGTCGCCTATAACCTTCTTTAAACATGAAACATGGAAAACTGGGTGCAATCGAGAAGCTCCAATTTGTATGCCATAGTACCAATCTTTTGCAACACCTTGTACGGACCATAATACTTTGGTGATAATTTATTATCCTTCTTAGCTTGCTTTAGGGACATTTGCTTATATGGTTGTAGCCGTAGGAATACCCAATCACCTACATCAAAACTTCTTTCACTGCGATGTTGATCTGCCTGTTGTTTCATTCTATTTTGTGCCAACACGAGGTTATCCTTTAAGAGTTGGAGGACTTGTTGTTGATGTTCGATGTGATGTTCCACTGCCTGAACCTTAGAATTTTCTCTTAAATATGATGTGATGGATGGTGGTTGATACCCATAAAGTGCCATAAATGGGGTCATTTTTGTTGCTGTATGGAAGGAAGTGTTATACCACCATTCAGCCAGAGGCAACCATTTGACCCATTGTGTCTGTTTATCAGATACAAAGCAACGAAGATATCCTTCCAAACATTTGTTTACTATCTCAGTTTTCCCATCAGATTGAGGATGATAAGATGAGCTATGAGCTAACTGAGTACCAAGACAAGAAAATAATTCTGTCCAAAAATTTCCAGTGAAAATGGGATCTCTGTCACTTACAATAATCTTTGGGTTTCCATGTAGCTTTTGAATTGTTTCCATAAATGCAGTAGAAACTGTACTGGCTTTAAATGGATGTGATAATGCACAAAAGTGTGCATACTTGGTAAGTCTGTCAACTACCACCATGATGACACTCTTTCCCTCAGACTTGGGTAAACCTGTGATAAAATCCATTGAAACCTCCTCCCAACGTTGGCTTGGAATGGATAAAGGTTGTAATAGACCCGGTGTCTTAATTGTTTCAACTTTATTTTGTTGGCAAACCAAACATTCCGCCACAAACTTTTGAATATCTGATTTAAGGCCATCCCAAAAAAATTCCTTCTTAACCCTGTGGTAAGTTTTTAAAAATCCTGAGTGCCCTCCTAAGGGAGAAGTGTGCAATTCCATAAGAATCTTTTGTTTTAGCTGGGAATTCTTACAGAGGTATAAGCGATCTTTGTACCATAACGAATCATTTTGCCAGCTAAATGTATCAGACGTACTGGAATCTTGTTGTAGCTTTCGAATAAGTGCCCACACTTCTTCGTCATTCTTCCATTCCTCCCTTGCTTCGTTTATCCAATCTGGTTGGATAATAGAAATGGCGCACAACAATGCTTCCACATCCTCATCCTTTCTTGAGAGTGCATCTGCCACCACATTTTGCTTCCCTTTTTTGTAGATGATTTCAAAGTCATAACCCAACATCTTTGTGACCCACTTTTGTTGCTCTTCAGAGGATAATCTTTGTTCTAAAAAGTATTTAAGGCTATCATGATCCGTTTTTACCTTGAAGTGTCTTCCCATTAGGTAGGGTCGCCATTTCTTAAGTGCATGGAGTATTGCCAACATTTCCTTCTCATAAATAGCTTTGCTTAAAAACTTTCCCTTGATTGGACGACTTTCAAAAGCAATGGGTCTTTCATCTTGCATTAGAACAGCACCAATTCCATTTCCTGAAGCATCACATTCCACAATAAAGGTTTTTGTGAAGTCCGGTGTAGCTAAGACCGGTGCTTGGCACATTGCCTCTTTAAGATGTTCAAAGGCCTTTGTTGCTTCCGGAGTCCATGAAAATGCATCTTTCTTCAATAATGTTGTTAGAGGTGCTGCTATTCTCCCATAATTCTTAACAAACTTGCGATAATACCCTGTCAACCCAAGAAATCCTCGCAGATGCTTTATGGATGTGGGGATTTTCCATTCCTTAATGGCTTTAATTTTGCTAGGGTCTACCTTAACTCCTTCATGAGATACAATATGACCCAAATATTCCACCTCCTGGACTCCAAAGAAACATTTGGATCTTTTTGCATATAATTGTTTCTCCTCCAATAGTTGTAGCACCTGTCAACATGTTCAACATGATCCTTCCAAGACTTGCTGTAGATTAGTATATCATCAAAAAATACTAACACAAATTTTCTAAGGAATGGTTTGAAAATTGAATTCATCAAACCTTGAAATGTTGAAGGTGCATTGGTAAGGCCAAAAGGCATGACCAAAAATTCATAATGACCCTCATGAGTTCTAAATGCCGTTTTCGGAATGTCTTCAATCTTCATTCTGATTTGATGATATCCCGAACGAAGATCCAACTTGGTGAAGTAAATTGATCCATGCAATTCATCCAGTAATTCATCAATGACAGGAATGGGGAACTTATCTTTAATAGTGAGCTTGTTGAGCTCCCTATAATCCGGACACATGCGCCATGATCCATCCTTCTTGTGCACCAATACTACTGGAGCAGAGAAAGAACTTTGACTCGGTTGAATTATACCAGCCTCTAGCATTTCTGCAACCATACGTTCAATTTCACTTTTTTGGACATAGGGATATCTGTACGGCCTGATGTTTGGAGGAACACTTCCTGGAATCAGATGAATAGCATGATCATGATCACGCATAGGTGGGAGACCTTTGGGAGTCTCAAATACCTTGGAATGATTGTCCAGGACTTTTTGGAGATCTGGAGAAATAGATGATTCCAATGTGGAAACATCTAGCGAACATAATTGTGCAATTACACCTCTTTGCTCCTTTTTTAGAAGCTTTGTCATACCATTAGAGCTGATTATCTTTCCTGGTTTCCCTGCAATACCCCTTAATTCAACTTCCTTTCCTTCCATAGAAAATTTGATGAAAAGTTCTTGAAAATTAAAAGCTATTGTACCCAAGGATTGTAGCCATTGGACTCCTAGTACAACATCAGCACCTCCCATTGGAATGGAAAGCATTGGGCTAGTCAATACATATTCTCCCATGGATAGCTTGATATTATGGCACTTTCCAGAGCAATTTATTGTTCCTCCATTTGCAATCATCACTTGACACTCTGGTGCTGGATATAGGAAGCAATTCAATTCTTTTGCTACCCTACAATGAATAAAATTGTGGGTGCTTCCTGAATCAATCAACACTATTACCTTTTTCTTCTTGATTTGTCCTTCTATCTTGATGGTTTGAGGAGTGGTAATTCCCGCCAATGCATTACAAGATATGGTCGGATTTATTTGTTCTTCATCTAGGCTTTGTTCCTGGAGTATATCCTCTTCTTTTGACCTTTCTTGCTCCTTTTCTTCTTCCTCTTCACAATCTATGTAGAATAATTTCTTCTCAGCACACTTATGACCTTTAGTGTATTTGCTATCACAACTGTAACAAAGCCCTTTTGCTCTTTTTTCTTCCAATTGTTGTGGTGTCAACCTTATAGGTTGTGGAAGACTAGGGGCAACAACACTTCCGTCTTTATAGTTGTGAGTGGTATGCTTCCTGGTTGCCATAATTTTGCTTTCCATTTTTCTTGCTAACCTGAATGCCTTCTCTAATGAATCAGGTTCCCAAAGGCGAACATCATGTTGGATATTATCCTTTAAAGACCCTATGAACACATCAATCCTATGCTCCTCTGGAATATCTTTTACCCTTATGTTCAATTTTTGGAACTCCTCAATGTGCTCCATTACTGAACCCTTTTGTTTGAGACTTATCAATTGGCTAAAAAAAGTGTTGCTTTTTGTATCTCATAATGTGCTATCAATTCTTCCGTAAAAATTGCCCAAGTGATAAATTTTTTACGAGAGAAAAGCCATTGATACCATACAAACTGATTTGGTTCCAAATATACAGTTTCCATACGTACCTTTTGTGTGTTTTGCACATTATTGAGATCGAAGAATTGCTCCATCTGTAATATCCATGTGGCGGGATCCTTGCCATCAAACTTCCTCATATCGATTTTTGGAATATGGTGGGTCTTCGATCCAACATTAGAGTCTATGGAATCATGATTAACATTTCTTTTGTTCACATCATGAGTTTCCTTTACAACCTTTTCACCATTAGTAAGTATTTCTTGTAGAAAATTTGTCAAATCGGTCTTCAAATATGCCATGTCTGTCTTCAAATCTGTCTTCAAATCTGCCATGTCTCTCTTCAAATCTGTCTTCGAATCATCCATCTTAGCTTCCATACCCTTTATCTTAGATTCCACGCCATTTATCTTAGATTCCAAGCCATTTATCTTATATTCCACGCCATTTATCTTAGCTTCTGTTAGCTTTTGTGAGCGTGACATTTGTTGCACTTGTTCTTGTAATTTTGATATATCATGTAGCATTTCTTCCTCTTCTTCATGAGTCATGCTAGAGCTTTCAGGTTTCTTACTAGGTGTTTGCATTTTCTTTCCTCGGGGCATCAGTTACCGATAATAATGCTTTACTATGCCCTTTGAATTCCGTTAAACCAAGCTTACGCAAAAATTTAAAAAAAAACTACACACCTTTTTTCACTTTGTAGAAGCTTGATATTGAATCTGATGTATCTCTGTAATTTCGGATCATCTAGTTTGGAAAGTATGATATGTAGTATACTTTTACGTCCTCTTTCCAATGCCACAAGTCTGACCCAAATTGGATTCTCCAAGGAAGAGTTATGTGAAATCTCCCACAGTGACTTGCTTCTAGACTAGTTCAGTAGAGTGAACTTGTACGACGTTCCACGAGTCACTGTTTCAACCTTTGGATCTAAAACATGCACAAAAGAAACTACAGTCCATCCTATTTCTGTAATTTCTTATGAAATTTCAATTCGATCCCCAGAGAGAAAGTTATGACGATTTTCCCCAGGTCACCTGTTTTCAATGTAATTCAAGAGTCTGCAAAAAGACCAATTCCTTAGATCATATCTTCGTAAATATTGCGTGAAAAGCTCTGAAATTCGGACCCAAGGTTCAGTGCGATTTCTTCTCAAATGGGTTTTTTTTGCGACTTCTGAAACATCACAGAAAAAAGTTAAAGCGAAGATTCCACGATGACCTGTTTGGAGCAGCGAACCCTAGAATCCAAAGCTCTGATACCAAATGTTATGAAACCAGCTCAAGAAAAGATAGAAAAGATAGATCAACAACTTAGAATTCAGCCTCTTCGAGGGGGAAACCTCCTTTACATTACATAAATGAACAATTCTTGGATGATTCAAATGACAAAACCTCCTTTCTATATATAGGAGTCTAAGGAGTCACAATATAATCCAGCCGACCTAACAATAATAATATAAAGCCACAAAAATAACAATAGAGGGATTCTATGGGGCACAGAAATAACAACATGGGGGTAATAGGGGCACAACAATATAAATAAGGGGTATAACTACAATAGTAATGGGGTAATCACTAGTATTATAGGGACCCAACATAAAGGATCCTCATCATGTAATGGCCGCTTGCCCTTGTCCTGTAATTGCTTTGCTGATGGAGGAAACGAGACCCCTTCCACCCTGGGTGGAGATAATACTCGTTTTGCCGCTACAAACAAACTTCTAGTGCCCTTTTGATAGGTGACAAACACTGGCACACTAATGGTTTGTATCTCATGAATCTCCTGCTGATGTGAAGGTCCTCCTCTCTCATGAAAAATTACTGGGGGTACTTGAGGACCTGTGAAGACCTCATGTGAGATGAAATCCTCCCATGATATGTTCTGTAAACCAATTGGATACAAGACCACAATTTTGATTAGTGAAAAATGACATATACTATTTAACTGCTACTGAGGAGGCTTCCTTTGCACTAAGGTGGTCATCTTCTCAATGTTTCAGCAAATAAAATACGGGAGATTCATCATTCTCACCCTAGTGAAGTGCATCAACAATCTGATGTGATAGGCACATAGGTGAGAAAACTAGCCCTCATAGCTGAAATATTTAATTTTGAGTTTCATCAAGGGAGCATATGCGTCCTTTAGATATCTGAAGGGAAAAACTCTACTGAGATGCCTCTGATAACCAGCCTTGATGTAAGGCTCATAATGCTCTCTATCAATACACTGCCTTTTATTCCATTGCTCACCAACATTTGGAATGTCAGTTGCTTGAGAAATAGTCGCGGGTGTCAAGGAGAATGTCACACCTGCCAAAGTGACTTGACCATTATGAAGATGGAGCACAAACAATCTAGCCAACTCATGATGGTACTGGACTCTCTCTACCAACTCACAGAACTGATAATGAGATTGGTGTTGAAAGCATGTGATAGCAAGAGGACAGGCCAGTAGCTCAGCAAGTGAAGTAGCCTCTTCTCGTACATGTTTACCACCCTTGTGAGGTCTCCTTGGTGCATGCATTTCTCTAGAAGAATCACTGAGTGTCTCCTCATCTCGATCATAGGAAGGATCTGACTCCATGTTTGCCAATGTTTGAATTTTCTTGATGAGTATGAAGAGATTTATGGTGTCTTTAGGTTTTTGGTATCAAGGATGAGAATGTATGAGGGACTATGGAGGGAAAGTGTATGAGTAGTTTTGGGAATATTGCTAACAGGATTTTGGGGAATATAAGGGTTTTAGGGATAGTAATTAGGCTTTGGGGCAGTAGTTAGGGTTTGGGAATTTTTAACTAGGGTTTGGGATAGTGGGATTAGGGATTTGGGGTTAATAATTTAGGGATATGAGGTTTAGGGAGTGGGTAGATGAAAATGTAATGAGAGGGAGAAAATGAATGAGGGAATGAGAGAGTGAGGGAGTGAGAAATTTTGTGGAGTTGGCAGCAAAAAACACAAGTTGTAAATCCTACGCAATTGTTTTTGAAAAAAAATGCAAAGAGGTAGGGTTTTGATTTTTTCTCATTAAATCACAATAAACACCAAGGTAACTCATTCATTGCTCATGGTAGAAATGTTAACTTACTTGAATCAGTGAGGATTTAGCAAATTTGGCAGTTTTGGGAGAGCTTGTGAGTGAAATCGGCTTGAAACCTTGTGCGTTGCGCCGAATCAATGTGTCGCGCCCGTGTTAATTTTACACTGCAAAGTGCGGCCCAATGTGCCACACTAGATGGATGTGCCACGTCCACAACCCAATGTGCCGCGCCTCTGAAATATGCCCAAATTGCTGCAGTTTTTCCTCCTTTGTGATTTTTGACCTTTCTCTTGTTCACTCCTTCTCCTTTGGATGCAAATGAACTTTTTAAACATGACAACTGGCTTATATACATAAGATTTTAATTTTTCACTTATAAAAACCCACTTTGTAATGTTTGCCTTTGACTTGGTTTTAAAACTCTGTTTTTGGGTAGTTTGCTTTATTTTTTCCTTTAATGAACTGCATGCTTTCAATTTTTGTTTGCCTGGCAGGGGATGGAGTTGCTGAAACTTGGCAAGGTGACCAGGGTTGCTATTGAAGTTATTACATATGGAAAAAATGAAATTACATCAGTTTTGTACATAAAAAAAGTAAAAAACTCTATTTTTCCTCAAAACAGAGTTTTGAGGAAAAATCAATCCTTGAGCATGTGATTATGGAAATTATTGTTGCTGAAACTTTATTTGTCTTCCTCATACACCTACTGACCATTATTGAGGATTTTGAAGACCTTATTAATGAAACCCTAGATCTAATGAGACCTAAAACCCTAAAAATGACTTTTGCATATTTAAAGACAAAAATTGACTGCAGATGATCAAGATGAATGAAAACGGGCCAGCACATGAGGGAAAATGTATAATAAGCCACTACCGTCAGATGATCCATGACCTAATGGAATGTAGTTGATCGGATGAGACACCTAAAATGCATGAAAAAAGAGAATTTTGATCACTGATGGAGGGATGAAGATACCGACACTGACAGTTTCACGTGAAAAGGTTTCTAGTAGCCCTAGCTACGTCATTTTTAAGATCTGAAGGTATATAATGTTTATTTTCAGTTTTTAGTTATTTTCTCTTTGCTTATTTTGGTTTATTCATCTCTTTGTTTTTTATTACCGGATCTATACCTTTCATTTCTGCATATGCTCTTTTCCCCACGACTCTGTGCGATCTGGGCAAATCAGAAACAAAAAGGAAGGATTTTTCTCATGCGTATGCTCTTTTCCACTATGCCTTAGTGTGATCTCGAAAAATCAGAAACATTGAGGAAAATTTTTAGTTTCCGGGTAAAGCTAACTTCAAACCATAAGGTTTTTTTTTTTTTTTTTTTTTTTGTATGTCCATGTTGGGTTTTGTGGTTTTTGTTTTGTAGGAAAAAAAGAGCTTTCTCAAGTAAGCACGCACCCCAAAGCTTCATTGACTAAAATAAAATGAAAAATAAAAAAACCCCCCCTTCCTCTTTTCCAAAAATTACTAACCTTTTAAGCTAGCTCATTGGTCCAAAGTTACTTTATGAGAATAGAGCTCTTGGCTTCAAGTCTTTTTTTTTATTGAGTTAATTTTTCAAAAAGCACATGTAGCTTATGTTTTAAAGTTACTTTATGTAAAAGTGTTCTCATCCATTATAAAAAGTGAGTCACTTATAATTCTAAAGTCTCTTTATCTTTTATTTAAGTTACAATTTAGTGGGTAGCTCATAAAGTACCATTGTAACAATGACTTTCACTTATTTATAAAAGTGAGTCACATAATTTTTTTTAAAAGTGAACTAATTAGATTTATGTTTGGAAAGGGATGGGGGGGTGGGGAGGTGGGGTTTAAATATAACATTATGATTAATTTCCACACATTCATGCACTTCGTCAGCATCTTCAATAAATTTTCTTCAAAAAGCCATAACTTCTTCATCCCGAAGTCATTTTTAGAGCCATTTTTTTTAATCAACCTAATTTTTCAAGCTATTGCCATTGGAACACTTAGTTTCAACATCTACAACTTCAGTTTCTGTTAAAATAGAAATTCCATGCCAAGTTATTCTTGATAGCACCAACTACTTCCAATGGTGGTCCTACATTGTGGATTTACTTAGAAGTAAAGGTCTTTACAGAATAGCCTCAGGCCCAGAAACCAAACCTCAAGATGAAGATAAGGTAGTGAAATGAGAAAATAGGCAAGATCAAGTACGTGGGTTGATAGGGATGTCTATTTCTATAGACCTTAGATTCCATATCGCAGACCTTGATACTTCTAATGAAGCAATGAAACAACTCACTAAAGTTTTTGGAATTAAAAATGAAATTAGAGCCCATCAACTCGAAAATGAGTTGCTTACATTGGACCTCAGTAATTTTTCTTCTATTGAAGATTTTTTGACCAAGTTCAAGACCCTTAGACTTCTCTTGGAAGGTGTTAAGGTTAAGAAAGAAGATGGTAGCCTTATTTATTCTATTCTTACTAAGTTGGGACCAACATACTCTGTGTTTGTTTCCACCTTCCATTCTACTAGAGAAGCCTTTATTTCTCAAGGACAAGACTACAAGTCCCCTTATTTTGATGCCTTTTGTGATTCCTTAATAAGAGAACAAGAAAAGCTCTTATATCTTGGTCTTATTAACCTTGGAAACTCTTCTAAGAAAGCCTTAGCCGCCCAACATCAACCAAATTCAAATAATCCTAAGAAGCAATATCCTAAAAAGAATGGTCCTAAACCAAACAAGGGTCATAAGCAATTTCAGCCTCAAAATGAAAAATAATTTCAACAAAATGATAAGGCAAATAAAAACAAAGGGAAGAAGACTGATATACATTGCCACTTTTGTAATCGAGATGGCCACTTAGAATCCAAATGCTTTAAAAATATGGAATCCTTGGAAGCAGCAATGAAGATGCATAGCATCCATTTGGAGGATTCTTCTACTTCAACTTCATCTTCAGGAATAACACTTTCTGCATGTGGTTTTCAAGCATCTCGGTCTGGTTATGCACTAAATGTATCTTCTCCTTCTCATTCTCATGAGTGGCTCATTGATTCTGAACCTTATTATCACATGGCCAAAAACAAATCCATGTTTTCTTCTTTAAATGATTGTAACACCAAAAATATGTATGTTGGTGATGATAGATCTCTTATTGTTGTAGGGACTCAAATTGTTCATCTAGACAATGGTCAATTTAATGATGTATTGTGTGTTCCAATCTTATCCTGCAACCTTCTATCCGTATATCAGATAACTCATTCAGGTGAAGGTAAAATAGTTGAATTTTCGCCACATGATGTTGTAATTAAGGACCTAAGAGATCCTAGACGGATTTTAGCTACTAGCATTGTTGATGATTCTACAAGGTTGTATAAGTTTAACAAATTTGGGTCATCAAATCTTCCCTCAATATTTTTTTTCTCATAATGATGAAGTGAGAAAACTTTGGCATGAGCGATTTGGTCACTTAAACTATCGCTCCCTTTAGAATCTATGTAAGGAAAATATGGTGACAAGTCTTTTAATGGTATCTTGTAGAGATGGTGTTTGTTCTAGATGTGTACTCGGAAGAAATCAGCGGGATAGTTTTGAAAGGAACGCCTCAGCCCCTTTACATCTTCTGCATAGTGATTTATGTGGTCCACTTCCTGTTGTTTCATTCTCTGGCTACAAGTATTTCTTAACTTTCATTGATGATTTCTCCAGATGCACTTGGTATACTTCTTAAAACTCAAGAGTGAAGTATTTAACATGTTATTGGCCTTTAAGGCCTTTGTTGAAAAACAATCTGGACATCAAATTCTCAAGCTAAGATCTGATAATGGCGAAGAATATGTTAACAACAAATTCATCAACTTTTGCACTGAGAATGGAATTCAAATGCAACATACCGTTCCATATACTCCACAACAAAATGGTGTAGCTGAAAGGAAGAATCACACCTTGAAGGAAATGGCTAATTATATGCTTCAATATAAAGGACTTAATCTTAATTTTTGGGCAGAAGCAATTAACTATGAAAATTACATAGTAAATCACACTCCTACTAAGGTTTTAAAGAATATCACTCCAGAAGAAGCATGGAGCTCAATTAAACCAGATGTAAGTCAGTTTCATGTTTTTGGAAGTGAAGCATGGGCCCATATTCCAGATGAGAAACATAAAGCTTTAGAACCTAAGAGTGAAAAATGTATTTTTGTTGGATATTTTGAAGATGTCAAAGGATATAGACTTATTCCACTTAAGTCCAAAAATGTTATCATTAGAAGAGATGTAAAGTTTGCTGAAAATATATTGGCTTACGAGCCTAGTTCGACGGATGTGCCACCTCCCTCTATCCCTTCTACTTCTAAAAATATTTCTTCTTCAGATGATGATAGTGAGGATGACAATCCTCCCCTACCTTCTCAAGATCCTCCTTCAGCTCCTCCACTTCCAAAAGGGGTCCATGCTACTCGGGATTGAGCAGGTGCTCTTATCGGTGATCCTACAGACCAACGATGTACACATTCTCAGTTCAATAGAGCCTCTTCTTTACTGGCTCAAGCTTCAGCGAATTATGATCCTAACACCTTTGCAGAAGCTTCAGGCCATCTAGATCGGGAAGCAGATATGAATGAAGAATATCGTTCATTATTGGCAAATGATACATGGGATCTTGTTCCTCTTCTAAAGGAACGAAAACTTGTTAGATGCAAATGGGTTTACAGAACCAAGTATGGACCAGATGGAAAAGTTGATAAACATAAAGCTCGTATTGTTGCTAATGGCTTTTCACAAGTTGAAGGCATAGACTATACTGAAACCTTCTCCCCTGTTGCCAAAATGAACTCTATCTGCCTTGTTCTTTCCCTTGCTGCCTCTTTCAAATGGGAAGTCCATCAGATGGATGTTAAATCTGCCTTCTTGCATGGGGACTTGCATGAAGAAATCTATATGGAACAACCTACTGGCGTTATACTAACAAACTCTAGTCTTGTTTATCGGCTTAAGAAATCCATTTATGGTCTCAAGCAAGCCCCTTGGGCTTGGTATGCCAAAATGTATAGATTTCTTTTAAAAACTGGCTTTTCTAGGTGCCATTTTGACAATACTATCTACACCAAGAAAGTGGGAAAGTCTCTTATAATTCTTGTTCTTTATGTTGATGATCTTATCCTTACTGGTAGTGATCCCAACCTTATAAACCATGTGAAGTCCAGCCTTAAAAAGAAGTTTGAAATGACAGACTTAGGACACTTGCATTATTTTCTTGGTCTTCAAGTCTTGCAATCCAAGGAAGGTATTTCCCTTTCCCAATCCAAGTATGCCTGTGATATTCTACGCCATTTTCACATGGAATACTATAAGCTAGCCCCTTCTCCCTTTCATTCTAGAGCCAAACTTTCAATCACTTGTACTTCCCCTGAAGTTGATGCTACCTTATACCGTCAACTTGTAGGAAAACTTTGTATCTGACCCATACTCATCCTGACCATTCCTTTGTTGTTGGTCTTATTGCTTGGTTTATGCAAAACCCACATGAAAGTCATTAGAAATTAGCTAAAAGAATACTTCGTTATGTTCGAGGTGTAGTTCAGTTTGGGATTCATTACAGTGTAGAAGCATCTCCTCTATTGGTTGGTTTCACTGATTCTGATTGGTCTGGTGACCTTGATGATTAGAAGTCTACTGTAGGTTATGTGTTCACTCTTGGTTCAGGACCTATTACATGGGCTTGCAATAAAAAAAAGGTCATTTCTCTTTCTTCAGTAGAAGTAGAGTATTGTGGTGTCATAGAAGCTAGTAAGGAAGCCTTGTGGCTTTGTCAGATCCTTTCAGAGTTTGGCTTTCAGCAACAACATCTGACTACACTTTGGTGTGATAATCAAAGTTCCAGTCCAACATAAGTGCAACAAACGCATTGAACTGTAGATGCACTTCATCAGAAAGCTCATTCATGACCATGTTCTTGAAGTGCAATACTGTTCAACAAATAATCAAGTTGCAAACATCTTTACAAAGGCTCTCACAGAGGTGAAGTTTACTAAACTTCGATTTATGGTTGGAGTTTAGGAAGGTGTCACTAAGGGGGGATATGCTCTAATGCCTCCTTCCCTCTCCTATTTATTGGAAATAATACTGAGAGGGGGGGTGAATCAGTATTATCAGAACTATAAAACTTTTTCAATGTTCAGAAACATATACGCTACTTTTGTTAAGTGAACCAGCGTGTACACGCAACTGTGTCTAAGGAAAACAACGTATAACCAGAAATCTTATAATTCAGTCAATTTATCTTCAGTTAAGTGCATAAGGACATTATTCACCATATTAAGAGTAAACAGATGCAGTAGAACAGATCACACAAAAACCACACACATGAACACCATGATATCAGGTGGAAACCCAATGTGGGTGAAAACCACCTGCTGCAAGTCGTCTCTATCTTTCTTTAAAATGAAACTTCAGTTTACAATCATTTTGTACTGGTGCAGCCTTATACCAGTACGCAGGCTACAACCTGCAGAAGGCTACAACCTTCTCTCGTTCTCCAAACTTCCTTGGAAGGGAGCTCCAACCCCCTTTGCTCTTGTACTAGCCAAGATACTAGTACGTAGGTGCTGGCCTACAATCTTCTTTCTTTCAGGTACCACCTTTCATACATTTTCAGACTGGATATTCCTGAAGCACAACATTACAAAACTGAAGACCACAATTCATTCAACTTTCACAACAAATCATTGAAGCACAAAACATCCAATAGCATCATCAATCACTGAACCACTGAAACCCTGTCAAACACCAGTTACCAGAACACAGAGTAGACTACTGAACTCTGCAATAACAATCAGACCCAACTGTAACTCAAAAATCAAGCTCCAAAATATATACGCTACTTCAATGAGAGCAACCCGCGTATACACGCGCTTTTACCGAAGCCAACCTGCGTACAGATCTAAAAACAAATTCTCTCAACTTGCAGCTGTACCAGACATCAGTTAGACCCAGAACATAGCATTGCGTCAGTATGCAGATCTAGAAATACGCATAATCAACCATATCATAATAGTGCATTTCAAATCATTAGATCCCGATCTATCCTTAGATCTAGTCTTCCATCAACCGAAGTGATCTCTCCTTAGCTTAGATCAAGCAACCCAGAACCTGCATACCAGATCTCTTTCTTTTTCAGATATTCAAGCCTTTTCAAAGATGATTTGCCTAATGATCTTCTCCTCCTTATATAGCCTTAGGCCTTGCTCAATACCAAGGGCCAAACCATAGAAATCCAATACCATCAACTTAGAAACTAGGGATCAACACGTCTGTCGAGATACTTTGGTCCAAATACATAGGCTCAAGTACCGAGGACTAACTACCATGGACCAAAGGGAAGCTTCCCGACATATACGCCCTTTTCTGTTCATATATCTGCGTGCATACGCGCCTCCGTATATATATAACCTGCGTATACGCGACTTAGTATGCATATAGACTGCGTGTATACGCAACTTGGACTTGATAAACCGGCGTATATGAGATTTCTCTTTATTCTGTAGTCTGAACGGAGATCTGTCATCAAAGAGAGTTGCCATCAAGGACAACACATGTATCAAAGCGCCACACCTGTGCCAAAATGCCAACAATCTCCCCCTTTGGACTTGATGGCAACCTCAAGATCCTTAGAATCATTCTCCCCCTTTGTCATCAAGGGCAAAGGGCTGTGCTCCCCCTGAGTACATGCTGATACCTCTGCTTGGCTGTGCTGAATCATGCTCCCCCTGACTGTAGGCCAGATCTGCAAAAGATGTTCTTCAACAAGAACCAAGACTTATACACCATAAGGAACCTTCCTATCACCAAAAGACTCAATACATACATCCATACTCCCTACCAAGAGGGGACACATCAGAAACAACCAATTATATTACATCATTCATCCCAGGCATAGTGGGGAAACCAACATAGGCCGTTACATGACCTTGACACCATAAAAGAGATATCACAAAAGAGATACATGACATAGAGACAACAGATCTAGACCAAGACTTATGAAAGTCACCAGCAGCATCTGATAAACATCTTTTAGATCAGCAACCAGGATTTCTTTCTGAGCTCCTTCTCCTGAAACCAACAACCAAAACATCTAAATGCCAACAATGCTTTATGAGACTTTTAAGCTGCTCCCCCTGAACCTGTGCCTGCTGCACCTCCTGAAACTGTGTCTGAAGGATTCTGACATACCCATCTCAGACCTTTTCAAACCAGAGTTTGCCCTTGTTGCTCAGAACTCCATATACGCGATTTATCCTGCACAAACCAGCGTATGGACGCGGATATACTCTCTGCAACAAGCGTATACCATACACGCGACTTTCCCAGAATAAATCGGCGTATATACGCGTATATCCCTTACGTAACTTGCGTATATTAACTTTTCTGTAGAACAGACAAGCTTCAACAGCAGGATGAAGCATCAACTACTCCCAGCTTTTGTCTGAGATATTCAAAAGTTTCCCTGGGCAGTGGTTTTGTGAGAATATCAGCAACTTGTTCCTTAGAAGGAACATACTCCAACTTGACCTTCTGCTCAAGCACTTGTTCCCGGAGAAAATGGTACTTGATTGGTATGTGCTTGGTCTTTGAGTGCATGACTGGATTCTTTGAAATCCTGATTGCACTTGTATTATCACATAAGATAGAGACTGGTGGAGTGCAAGTGATTTGAAAGTCCTGCAAGGTCTGCATCATCCAAAGAAGTTGTGTGCAACAAGATGTCGCAGCCACATATTCTGCTTCAGCTGTAGATAAGGCAATCGAACTCTGTTTCTTGCTGAACCAAGATACTAATCTGGAACCCATGAAGAAAGCACCACCACTTGTGCTTTTCCTATCATCCACACTTCCAGCCCAATCTGCATCTGTGTAAGCATGAAGAGTGAGATCTGTATTTCTAGGATACCATAAGCCATAGTTTTGGGTCCCTTGAAGATACTTGAAGATTCTTTTGACTGCCTGAAGATGAGTTTCCTTTGGGTTGGCTTGAAATATTCCAACAATTCCTACTGCATGTGTAATATCTGGTCGTTTACCTGTCAAATAGAGCAAACTCCCAATCATGGATCTATAAGTGGGTTGGTGAACTGCTGCTGATTCATCATTTGCATTGAGGCTGCATCCTGTAACCATGGGTGTACATACTGGCTTTGATTCTTCCATGCCATACTTCTTCAAGATCTGCTTGAGGTATTTGGTTTGAGACAAGAAGATACCTCCATTTTGTTGAATTTGCAATCCAAGAAAATATGTCAATTCTCCAAGTAGTGACATTTCGAATTCTTTCTGCATAACCGAGGCAAAGTTTTGACTCATAGTCTCTTCATTGCTGCCAAAGATAATATCATCTACATAAACAACAAGAATTAGCAATTTGTTATTTTCAACTTTTATATAGAGATTGCTATCTGCTGATCCTTTTGAAAAGCCTTGTTGGTGAAGATATTTGTCCAACCGATAGTACCAAGCCCTTGGAGCTTGTTTGAGTCCATAGAGAGCCTTTTTCAATCTACATACAAGGTTTGGATCATTCCCAAGAATGAAACCATCTGGCTGCTCAATATATACTTCTTCTTCTAAGTCTCCATTCAGAAAGGCTGATTTCACATCCATTTGAAATACCTTGAAGTTTTGAAAGCTTGAGAGAGCAAGGAACATTCGGATAGCCTCAAGTCTTGCCACAGGAGCAAAGGTCTCTTCAAAATCTATTCCTTCTTGCTGTGCATACCCTTTACAAACAAGTCTGGCCTTGTTCCTAATTACTTCTCCATTTTCATTCAATTTATTCTTGAAGACCCATTTTGTTCCTATTACATTTTTATCTTTTGGTCTAGGAACTAATTCCCAAGTGTTGTTCTTTTCGATCTGCTCAAGTTCTTCATCCATTGCTTTGACCCAACATTCATCTTTGCATGCCTCTTTCACATTTTGTGGTTCAGTGGAGGAGAGTAATGCCAAATAGCTTGAAGCTTCTGCAAGTGTCCTTCTTGTTTGTACTCCTGCTTCTTTCTGCCCCACAATCTGAGATTCCGGATGATTCTTTTGAACATATCTGGATGGAGTCTTCTCTTCTATTCTTGTCTGCTCCTCTGGTTCTTCTTGAGGTTCTTCTTCTTCTTGAGGTTCTTCTTCTTCATCATTCCGTCTTTGAGGGTAGCCTTCATCTTCTTCAATGTCTTCATGATGAACTTGCCTAGGAATATATCCCTTCTCATCAACCACTACATCAATGCTGTCAACAATTTTGCCAAGTCTTTTATCGTAGCACTTGTATGCTTTGCTATGTGGAGAATAACCAAGAAGAATGCCCTCATCTGCTCTTGGTTCAAGTTTGCCAAGTTGCTCATCAATATTTTTAATATAACATTTGCTCCCAAATATTTTGAAGTGTTTCACCGAAGGAGTCTCACCACTCCAGAGCTCATGAGGTGTTTGAGTGCTATTTACTCGGACATTTGTTTTGTTAAGAATAATAACCGCAGCATGTGCAGCTTCACCCCAGAAGGTTGCGGGAGTACCTGATTCATCAAGCATAGCACGAGCCATTTGTTGGATTGTTCTGTTCATTCTTTCCACAACCCCATTTTGCTGAGGAGTTCTAGCTGTAGAGAATTCTCTTCTTATCCCATGTTCTTCACAGAAATCGAAAAATTCGTTTGAGGTAAACTCCCCACCTTTGTCAGATCTGAGGCACTTAATTTTGCGTCCTGATTCATTTTCAACCAAGGCTTTGAAGGATTTGAATTTTTCGAATGCTTCATCTTTGTGCTTCATGAGCCCTAACCAAACAAATCTGGAGAAATCATCAATGAATAATATCAGATATTCTTCTCCTCGAGGTGTCCTCTTCCTAAATGGACCACATACATCTGTATGGACTAGCTCGAGAGGCTTGCTAGCTGATCCTCCCTTCTCTGGAAAGTTAGTTCTGGTTTTCTTTCCAAATTGACAAGATTTGCATATGGTATTGTCTGGAATTTTGATATCTGGAAGACCACGAACTGCCTGATATTTGCATGCTTTCCTTATTTGTGAAAAGCTTAGATGCCCCAACCTCCGATGCGATAGCCAATGTTCATCATCCTTGCTTAAGTAGCATTGTTGTCTTTCCTCAAAGATATATAGATTATTTGGAGTCCTTCTTCCTTTGATCACTGTTTTACCTGTATCAAGATCGCGAACACAACATCCATTTGATCTAAATATTACCTCAGTTCCTTGATCGCACATCTGACTGACACTGAGAAGATTATGCTTCAATCCATCAACATATAAAACATTTCCTGCTTTGACCTCCTCTTTCAACGGAGCAACACCTTTTCCTTTTATGGCTGCAGAGATATCGTTCCCGAAAGAAACTTTCTTCCCCTTTTCTAATGCGGTATATGACTCAAGCTTTTCTTTGTCCCCTGTCATATGCTTCGAACATCCGCTGTCAATGTACCATAGACTTTCTTGACCTTCTGCATAAAAGGCTATCCCATATCTTTCTGGTTGTGATTCTTTTATTCTCCATGTTCTAACATTTGAGGTTTGTTCCTTCTGAGTTGTCTTCCGGAACCTGCTCCTGCATTCAGAGTCTTCATGACCAAAGTTATTACAAATAGAGCATTCAACTTCATTTTCAAGAACCGAAAAGTTGTTATAAGTCCTTTTCATGGTTTCAGTCATTCTCCCTTGCTTTTGAGCTTCTCTAGTCATGATCGTTTTGTAGGCAACACATTGAGCTGCTTTGTGACCGAAGTTATGGCAAGAAAAGCATTGGCCATTAAAGAAACTTCTGCGATAATCAGATCTATCATCCAACCAATTGTAGCTTCTATTCATTCTTGGAGCAAATTGGGAAGATTTTACCTGTGGCTGATTGTAGCTTCTGTTTAAGGCAGTTTGTCCCCGAATTTCTTGATGGTCTTTATTTGTTCTTGAGGTAAACTGTCTCTGATTCACCTGATGACTTTTATTTGGCCTTTGCTCGCTTCTCCTTGCTGCATCAAGATAACTTTTAGAGGTAGAGGCTTGAGATGTTTCTCCATTATATCCAAGACCTGTCTTGATCAGAGGAGATCGCTGCACATTGATAATCTCATCCAAGGTTTCAGATCCTTTAACAAACTTAAGATTAATTGCTTTGGTTTTCTCAATCTCCTTTCTAAGACAAACAATCTCACATTCCAATTTTTCAAGATGTTTTTCCTTTTCAGCTAGTTGACATTGTAGAGAATCAATAATAGCACTCTTCTCTTCTAAACAAACTTTGAGATCTTTCATTTCAAAATAAAAGCCTTCTACATCTATAGCATCCATGTAGTCATCATCTTCAAAAGCCATTAAAAGTTTTTATATATTACCTTGTTCATCTTCATCACTATTTGAAAATCCATCACTATCTTCATGAGTGTAGTAGCTTTTCTTCTTTTCATATTGTTTCTTGTTCCATTTAACAGGTTCCTTTCCCTTGTCATTCTTATCTTTGTGAGGACATTTGGCAGCATAATGACCTACTCTTC
Organism: Pinus tabuliformis; assembly: GCA_031772625.1. Classification (NCBI taxonomy): domain Eukaryota; kingdom Viridiplantae; phylum Streptophyta; class Pinopsida; order Pinales; family Pinaceae; genus Pinus; species Pinus tabuliformis. The sequence goes on along the minus strand of CM062805.1, from coordinate 710,217,899 downwards.
CACAAGCAAAGCATTTAAAAGGTAACTTACCTCTGAACCTTCCAGAACCCCTTTGAAGATTTCTGACGAAATTTGATTCCTCTTCTTCATCTTCTGGCAGGTGACTTGCTTCATAATAATCTTCTTTGCCTGAAGCCTTGAAGGCAGCTTCTCTTCTGTCTGATGGACCTCCCTTTCTCATTTCATAAGCGGTTAGAATTCCGTGAAGCTGAGACATAGTAAGAATTTGCAAATTTTCCTTTTCTTCTATGGCAGATACTTTAGATTCAAACTTGGGGGACAAAGATCTTAGAATCTTTTCAACCACAATAGCCTCTTTTATTTCTTCACCCAAGTTTTGCATGCAATTGACAATCTCATCTACCCTAAGGAAGTAGTTAGCCACACTTTCATCATTATACATTTTGAGAGTCTCATACTTAATCCTGAGAGTTTGAAGTTTAGCACGCTTTACCTGATCGTCTCCTTCATAGCTCGTGACCATTTTGTCCCATATTTATTTTGCAGATTTATAGTGCATTACCTTCATGAATTCTGATTGAGAGATGCATCCCAATAGAGTATTGACTGCTTTCGCATTTGTTTCATATTTCTTTTTCTCGGCTGGATCTGTAGGAGTAGCTGAAGGAAAAGTGTAGCCTGTTTCTACGATGTTCCAAACTTTTGTACCAAGAGATTGAAGATATGCAGTAACTCTTACCTTCAAATAATTGAAGTTTGTCCCATCAAAAACCGGTGGCCTGATTGATGCTTCTTTCTCGTAGTTGCTCATGATGATCGATCTACCTTCAAGCGGTCAAGCTTCTCTGAAGGACCTGCTCTGATACCAATTGTTGGAAATAATACTGAGAGGGGGGGTGAATCAGTATTATCAGAACTATAAAACTTTTTCAATGTTCAGAAACATATACGCTACTTTTGTTAAGTGAACCAGTGTGTACACGCAACTGTGTCTAAGGAAAACAACGTATAACCAGAAATCTTATAATTCAGTCAGTTTATCTTCAGTTAAGTGCATAAGGACATTATTCACCATATTAAGAGTAAACAGATGCAGTAGAACAGATCACACAAAAACCACACACATGAACACCATGATATAAGGTGGAAACCCAATGTGGGTGAAAACCACCTGCTGCAAGTCGTCTCTATCTTTCTTTAAAATGAAACTTCAGTTTACAATCATTTTGTACTGGTGCAGCCTTATACCAGTACACAGGCTACAACCTGCAGAAGGCTACAACCTTCTCTCGTTCTCCAAACTTCCTTGGAAGGGAACTCCAACCCCCTTTGCTCTTGTACTAGCCAAGATACTAGTACGTAGGTGCTGGCCTACAATCTTCTTTCTTTCAGGTACCACCTTTCATACATTTTCAGACTGGATATTCCTGAAGCACAACATTACAAAACTGAAGACCACAATTCATTCAACTTTCACAACAAATCATTGAAGCACAAAACATCCAATAGCATCATCAATCACTGAACCACTGAAACCCTGTCAAACACCAGTTACCAGAACACAGAGCAGACTACTGAACTCTGCAATAACAGTCAGACCCAACTGTAACTCAAAAATCAAGCTCCAAAATATATACGCTACTTCAATGAGAGCAACCCGCGTATACACGCGCTTTTACCGAAGCCAACCTGCGTACAGATCTAAAAACAAATTCTCTCAACTTGCAGCTGTACCAGACATCAGTTAGACCCAGAACATAGCATTGCGTCAGTATGCAGATCTAGAAATATGCATAATCAACCATATCATAATAGTGCATTTCAAATCATTAGATCCCGATCTATCCTTAGATCTAGTCTTCCATCAACCGAAGTGATCTCTCCTTAGCTTAGATCAAGCAACCCAGAACCTGCATACCAGATCTCTTTCTTTTTCAGATATTCAAGCCTTTTCAAAGATGATTTGCCTAATGATCTTCTCCTCCTTATATAGCCTTAGGCCTTGCTCAATACCAAGGGCCAAACCATAGAAATCCAATACCATCAACTTAGAAACTAGGGATCAACACGTCTGTCGAGATACTTTGGTCCAAATACATAGGCTCAAGTACCGAGGACTAACTACCATGGACCAAAGGGAAGCTTCCCGACATATACGCCCTTTTCTGTTCATATATCTGCGTGCATACGCGCCTCCGTATATATATAACCTGCGTATACGCGACTTAGTATGCATGTAGACTGCGTGTATACGCAACTTGGACTTGATAAACCGGCGTATATGAGATTTCTCTTTATTCTGTAGTCTGAACGGAGATCTGTCATCAAAGAGAGTTGCCATCAAGGACAACACCTGTATCAAAGCGCCACACCTGTGCCAAAATGCCAACACTATTGTGTCATATTTGTACATCCTTCAATCCTATCCCAAGTTGTTCTTAAGGGGGATGTTAGGATATTTCGACACATAGGAAATAGTTAAGTATATCTTGGTCTAGTGTAGAGTTAGGTGAAGTGTGTTTCTTTACTATGCACTTTTGTAACTTACAATCTGACGGTCACGCTATGTAGTGATCCGACGATTCATTCTCTCCTCGGTGTTACCGACACTTGATCCGTGGCTTAACACCCGATTGGTCCATGATCTCTATTTAAAGAGCATGGAGGGTCATTTGTAGGGTAACCGTTCATGAGAGAAGCTTATGTATTTTTTCATTCTTTTATTAATAAATTGCCTGAAGTGGCCACGTTGGCTCAGGCCATGGACTGTTTCCCTCTTTGAGGGTTTTAACCACATCAAGAATACTGGTGTATTGATCTGTGATCTGTTTGTGAGCAGTGTCCCTTGGTGTTCTGTCTGAGGAACTTACCCTGTAAATTCCTACAAAAAATACCCAATTGCCTACATCAAAAATTCTTTCGTTGCAATGATAATCTTCCTATTGTTTCATTAGATTCTATGCCAGAGTGAGGTTATCCTTGAAGAGTTGTATAAGTTGTTGTTGATGCTCGATGTGATTGTCCACTTCTTGAACCTTAGAATTTTCTATTAAATATGATGTGATGGATCGTGGATGATATCCATAAAGTTCCATAAATGAGACATTTTTGATGCAATATGGAAGGAAGTGTTATACCACCATTTGGCTAGAGGTAACCACTTGACCCATTATGTTTATTTATCATATACAAAGAAATGAAGATATCCTTCCAAACATTTGTTCACTATCTCAGTTTTACCATCAGATTGAGGATGATAAGATGAGCTATGAGCTAATTGAGTACCAAGACAAGAAAATAATTTTGTCAAAAAATTTCCAGTGAAAATGGGATCTTTGTCACTTACAATAATATTTGGGTTTCCATGTAGCTTTTGAATTGTTTCCACAAATGCAGTAGCAACTGTACTAGCTTTAAAAGGATAAGATAATGCACAAAATTGTGCATACTTGGTAATTCCATCAACTAACACCATGATGACACTCTTTCGTTCAGACTTGGGTAAACCTGTCATAAAATCCATTAAGACTTCCTCCCAATGCTGACTTGGAATGGCTAAAGGATGTAACAAACCTAAGTTGTTAACTGTCTCAACTTTATTTTGTTAGAAAACCAAACATTTTGCCACAAACTTCTGAATATCAAATTTAAGGCCATCCAAAAAAAAAATCCTTCTTTACCCTCTGGTAAGTTCTTAAAAATCCCAAGTGCCCTCCTAAGGGGGAGGTGTGCAGTTCAAAAATAATCTTTTACTTGAGTTGGGAATTCTTACAAAGATATAAGTGATCTTTGTACCATAATGAATCATTTTTCCAACTAAATGTATCAAATGTACTGGGATATTGCTGCAAATTTTGAGTGAGTGTCCACACCTCTTCATCATTCTTCCATTCATCCCTTGCTTCGGTTATCCAATCAGGTTGGATAATAGAAATGGTACAAAGTAATGCTTCCACATCCTCATCCTTTCTTGAGAGTGCATTTGCAACAAAATTTTTCTTCCCTTTTTTGTAGATGATTTCAAAGTCATAACCCAACATATTTGTGACCCATTTTTGTTGCTCCTATGAAGATAATCTTTGTTCCAAAAAATATTGGAGACTAACATGATCTATTTTTACCTTGAAGTGTCTTCCCATTAGGTAAGGTCTCCATTGCTTTAGTGCATGTAGTATTTCCAATTTTTCCTTCTCATAAATATGTTTGTGTAAATACTTTCCTTTGATTGGACGATTTTCAAAAGCAATGAGTCTTCTTGCATTAAAACAACACCATTTCCAATTCCTAAGGGATCACATTCCAAAACAAAGTATTTTGTGAAGTCTAGCGTAGCTAAGACAGGTGCTTGGCACATTTTCTCTTTAAGATGTTCGAAGGCCTTAGTTGCTTCTGAAGACCAAGAAAATGCATCTTTCTTCAGTAACGTTGTTAGAGGTGCCTATATTCTCCCATAATTCTTAACAAACTTGCGATAATACCCTTTCAACCTTAGAAATCCTTAGAGATGCTTTATGGTTGTTCAGATTTCCCATTCCTTAACGGCTTTAATTTTTTTATGGTCTACCTTAACACCCTCATGAGATACAATATAACCCAAATATCCCACCTCCTGTACTCCAAAGAAACATTCGGAGGTTTTTGCATATAATTTTTTCTACTCCAATAATTTGAGCACCCTGTCAACATGTTGAACATGATCCTTCCAAGACTTGCTATAGATTAGTATATCATCAAAAAATATTAACACAAATTTTCTAAGGAAGGGTTTGAAAATGGAATTCATCAAACCTTGAAATGTGGAAGGTGAATTAGTAAGTCCAAAAGGCATGACCAAAAATTCATAATGACCCTCATGAGTTCTAAATGTTGTTTTCAGAATGTCTTTAGTTTTCATTCTAATTTGATGATATCCTGAACGAAGATCTAGTTTGGTGAAGTAAATTGCTCCATGTAATTCATCCAACAATTCATCAATGACAAGAATGCAAAATTTATCTTTAATAGTGAGCTTGTTGAGCTCCCTATAATCTAGACACATACACCATGATCCATCCTTCTTGTGCACCAATATTGCTGCAGAAGAGAAATAAATTTGACTAGGTTGAATTATACCTTCCTCTAGCATTTCTACAACCATACATTCAATTCCACTCTTTCAGGCATATGAATATATGTAACGTATGATGTTTGGAGGAAAAATTCATGTAATCAAGTGAATAGAATGATCATGATCATGAATAGGTGGGAGGCCTTTGGGACTCTCAAGATCCTTGGAATGATTGTCTAAGGCTTTTTGAGATTTGGAGAAATAGATGATTTCAATGTTTGAACCTCTAGTGAGCATAATTGTGCAATGATGCCCCATTGTTCTTTATTTAGAAGCTTTGTCATTCCATTAGAGATAGTTATCTTTCCAAGTTTCCCTGCAATACCCCTTAATTCAACTTCCTTTCCTTCCCAAAAAAATTTCAAGAAACGTTCCTGAAAATTAAAACTTATCATCCCTAAAGATTGTAATCAATAGACTTCTAGTACAACATCAACACCACCCATTTGAATGTAAAGAATTGGAATATTCCCCCATGGTTAGCTTAATATTATGGCACTTTCTATAGAAATTTATAGCTCCTCCATTTGAAACCATCATTTGACACTCTGGTGCTAGATATAGGAAGCAATTCAATTCCTTGGCTATCTTATGATGAATAAAATTATGGGTACTCCCCGAATCAATCAGAACTATTACCTTTTTCTTCTTGATATATCCTTCTATCTTGAGAGTTTGAGGAGTGGTAATTCCTGCCAATGCATTACAAGATATGTTCGGATTCATTTCTTCTTTCTCCGGGGTTGTTTCCTGGAGCATGTCCTCCTCTTTTGACGTTTCTTGTTCCTTTTCTCACTCCTCTTCACAATCTATGTAGAATAATTTATTATCAACACAATTATGACCCTTAGTATATTTGTTATCACAACTGTAACAAAGAACTTTTGCTCTTTTTTCCTCCAATTGTTGTGGTTTCAACCTTGTAGGTTATGGAAGACTAGGAACATCAACACTTCCATCTTTATAGTTGAGTGGTAGACTTCCTTGTTGCCATAATGTTGCTTTCAACTTTTATTGCCACCCTGAATGCCTTTTCCAATGAATCAGGTTCCCAAACGAAAACCTCATGTTGGATCTTATATTTTAAAGGCCATATGAATACATCAATCCTATGCTCTTTTGTAATATCGATTACACTAATATTCAATTTTTTGTGGTTTTTAATGTGCTCTGCCATTAAACCCTTTTTTGTGAGATTTATCAATTGGATAAAGAAAGTGTTGCTCTTTGTATCTTCAAAATGTGGTATCATTTCCTCCATAAAAAATGACCAAGAGATAAGTGGTTTACGAGAACAAATCCATCTATACCATACAAACTAATTGGGTTCTAAATATAAATATGCAATACATTCTTTTTATGAGGGTTGCACATCTTGTAGATCAAAATATTACTCCATCTATAGTCTCCATGTTACCAAATCCTTGCCATAAAACTTCCTCATATCTATCTTTGGAATTTGGTGGTTCTTAAACCCCACATTTGATCCAGGTGGATGTTGGTGACCACCCACCTATCACACTTGGACCCCCACAACTGTCTCTTTCAGTTTTTCAGTTTCCATATTTGTCGCACAATTTACTATTTTTAGCAGTTTTTCGGGTCTTGAACTTCCGGAGCCGTTTTGAGGCCCCAAACAACGATTTTTGGGATATCTGGGAGCAATATGGGTCCACAAACTAATGTTGCTCTTCCAAAAGTTGTAGTTCTTGGATGGATCTTTCTAACGAGATATTTTGCGCGTCAAATAGAGATCGTATGCCAAAGTTACGACCCCAGGAAGTTGATGTACCAATTTACCCAAATGGGGCCCACAGTTTGGCGTTTCATCTTCTAGGGTTAGGTTTTTGGATGTTTAGGGTTTTCCATTGTTTCTCAACAATAAATAGGCCTTTGAGCCTCATTGTAACATAGTTCAGTGGCATGTAGCCACCACATCTCTTCTCAGAGATAAGTTACCATCGCCCTAGCTGGTTTATTTCCATTTATTTTTGTAAACATATTTCAATATTTTACATTAATGAAATGAAGTATTATTTCCACTGCATCTCTATGTTTACGGTTATCTTTGTAATTTGTTGTGTTCTTGTTTAAATCAAGATCAGTGGTATTAGAGTGGTCTGTTTTTTCTTTGTTCTTCTTTGCATGTCCCCAACAAGGTCGGGATATAAGGAGTTAGGGATTGAACTGGTCGAACCTTTGCAAGACCAACCTCGCAAATCCCGACGGCCTCCCATGGCAGATGAAAAAAAAGACGAGGGGGGCAGGGGATCCTATCAAAATCTTGCTCGAAGAAGCCCTTGAGCGACAAAGGAATGCGATGATGGAAAGCTTTGCCCAGATCCTTCAGTGGCTACCCAGGGGCGATGCATCAGCTTCCAACAGCTACTCTAGAAATGCCACACCGTTTAAGGTACAAGTTAATTTCAAAATCCCCATATTTGAGGGTCAAATAGACATAGATGTCGTAGATAAATAGTTAAATCTGCTAGAAGGGTATTTTTCCATTCATGAATTTTTGAGTCGGGAAAATATTGTTTTCACTCTTCTCAAGGCAACCCCCCATGTCAACAATTGGTGGGAAACCTACTACGAGCAAAAGGATGAAAGTATGAGCTCACTATTTTTAGCCACACCCACTTCGAGTTGATTCCAGGATGCCATCAAGGAGCAATATTACCCTGTCAAAAGCTTGAGGACAAATGCATAAAGTGGACCACGCTACGGTAAGGAAGGGACCAAGATGTGTCGAAGTTCACAAACATTTTTCATACCCTTCGCACAAAGTTGGGTATCAAGGACTCTGGGCTGTATTTGGTACTCAAGTAACATGGCTACCTACATAGATACATACAGGAAGAGATGGAGTTCCTGAACATCTCTTCGCCTCGCACGACGTATCGATACGTTGTCAAAATCGAGCCGAAGTTTAAACAGAAGAAGTGAGACTTTGGATTTGTGAATCCGAAGACCAAAAGACAAAGCCAAGGCGGTGTGACCTAAGACAACCCATCGAGGCCGTGAGAAAAGAACAACACCATGAAGCCAAAGAAGGACACAGGAAAGTGGTGTGAGTTCCATAAGAGCCCGACTCACAACACAAGTGAGCATCGGACCAAGCAGTCGTTGGTGGCCGAGTTGAAGGCTTCCGAATCAGATGCATGTTCCGACCCTGAGTTAGAACCCGACAAGGGGAATGTCAAAGGGAATCAGATCATTGATGAAGAGCCTAGCGCCACTATTTCCACCGCCAAGATCCAGAAGAATGAGCCCGAAGTTCTAGAGGAGGGGGAGCGCTATTTCCACTCACAAATGTGGGTGAAGGGTTAGCCACTGCAATTCATTGTCGACAGTGGCAGGCAAAGAACTTCATTTTAGCAGAGGTTGTGAAGTGGTTGGGCCTCCCGACTACACCACACCCGCAGCCATACAGTATCCACTGAATTCACCAAGGACGAGATCTCCGAGTTCGCCAGAAGTGCTGCCTTCCCTACAGCATCAAGCCCTTCACCGATGAGGTATTGTGTGATGTTGCACCTCTGGATGTTTGTGATGTATTATTAGGCCAGCCATACTTGTGGAGGGAACATGCTGTGTATGAGTCAAGGCCTCGCGCTATTATTATTACTTTGGGTAATTAATTATATAGGATACTGGAGGTAGCCCCACCTACTGCCACCTCTTTGATCTCTGCTAAGAAATGCAGCAAGATCATCTCTCAGACTAGGAAATTCATTTTCTGTCTGGTTCGCTCCCAAAGTAAGGGGAACATCGTAGCCACATCCATGAACCCCGTGAAGGGTTCCTCCATGCAGCAGCAACAACAAAGGGATATGGTCATGACAGAACATAGGAATAACTTCTCCTTATCCACAGGGGTACCACGCAAGTTTCAAGTGGGCGACAAAGTCAGGTTGCATCTGCAAAAAGAACGCCTTACAAGAGCCCATTAGAAGCTCAGACCACTCCGACATGGTCCTTACAGCATTACCAAAGCCGTGGGAAATAATGCTTTGGGGTACAACATTCCTCCATTCCTTCGCTTACACCGAGTGTTCAATGTGGAACACCCTCGACCATGCTTCCCACCATTATTGGACACATCAGAGATTGCAGAACAACTCACTAAGGACCAAGCTCAACAGATGGAGGAACTCAATGCAATGGGGACCATTGCTTCCTAAGGGGGGAGGAATGATCCAGGTGGATGTTGGTGGCTACCCACCTATCCCACTTGGACCCCCACAACTATCTCTTTTAGTTTTTTAGTTTCCATATTTGTAGCACAATTTACTATTTTTAGCATTTTTTCGGGTCCTGAACTTTCAGAGCCATTTTGAGGCCCTAAACAACCTTTTTTGGGAAATTTGTGAGAAACATGGGTCCATTGCTTGATGTTTCTCTACCCAAAGTTTTAGTTCTCAGATGGATCTTTCTAATGAGATATTGTGCACGTCAAACGAAGATCGTATGCCAAAGTTATGACCCCAGGAAGTTGATGTACCAATTTACCCAACGGGGCCCACAATTTGGCATTTCATCTTCAAGGGTTAGGTTTTTGGATGTTTAGGGTTTTCCATTGTTTCTCAACAATAAATAGGCCTTCGAGCCTCATTTTAACACAGTTCAGAGGCATGTAGCCACCACATCTCTTCTTAGAGATAAGCTACCATCGCCCTAGCTGGATTATTTCCATTTATGTTTGTAAGCACATTTCAGTATTTTACATTAATGAAATGAAGTAGTATTTCTGTTGCATCTGTGTGTTTATGATTATCTCTGTAATTTTTTGTGTTCCTGTTTAAATCTGGATCAGTGGTATCAGAGCGGTCTTCTTTTTCTCTGTTCTTCTTTGCATGTCTCCAACGAGGTTGGGATATAAGGAGTTAGGGCTTGAACTGGTCGAACCTTTGCAAGACCAGCCTCGCAAATCCTGACAGCCTCCCATGGAGGATGAAAAGAAAGACGAGGGGGTAGGAGATCCTATCAAAATCTTGCTCGAAGAAGCCCTTGAGCGACAAAAGAACGCGATGATGGACAACTTTGCCCAAATCCTTTAGCGGCTACCCAGGGGCGACACATCGGCTTCCAACAGCTACTCTGGAAATGCCACACTGTTTAAGGTACAAGTTAATTTCAAAATCCCCATATTCTAGGATCAGATAGAAGCATATGCCATAGATAAATGGTTAAATCTGCTAGAAGGGTATTTTTTTGGTCATGAATTTTTGAGTCAGGAAAAGATTGTTTTTTCTCTTCTCAAAGCAGCCCCCCACGTCAACGATTGGTGGGAAACCTACTGTGAGTAGAAGGATGAAAGTATGGGCTCACAATTTTCAGCCACACCCACTTGGAGTTCATTCCAAGATTCCATCAAGGAGCAATATTACCCTGTCAAAAGCTATGAGGACAAATACATAAAGTGGACCATGACGCAGCAAGGAAGGGACCAAGATGTGCTAGAGTTCATAAACATTTTTCATACCCTTTGTACACAGTTGGGTATCAAGGGATTTGAGCTACATTTGGTACTCAAGTACTGTGGCTGCCTACACAGATACATCTAGGATGAGATGGAGTTCCTGAACATCTCCTCGCTCGGCACAGCATACCAATATGCTGTCAAAATCGAACAGAAGTTTAAATAGAAGAAGCGGTACTTTGGATCTACAAATCTGAAGACCAAAGGACAAAGCCAAGGTGGGGTGACCCAAGACAACCCGTTGAAACCGCAAGAAAATAACATCACCATGAAGCCAAATAAGAACACAAGAAAGTGGTGTGAGTTCCATAAGAGCCCCACCCACAACACAAGTGAGTGTTAGACCAAGCAGTCGCTGGTGGCTGAGTTTAAGGCTTCCGAATCAGATGCATGTTCCGACTTTGAGTCATAACCCGACAAGGGAAATTTCAAAGGGAAGCAGATCATTAACACGGAGCCCAGTGCCACTGTTGCCACCACCAAGATTGAGAAGAATGATCTTGAAGATCTAGAGGAGGGGGAGCGCCTTTTCCACTCATAAATGTGGGTGAAGGGTTCGCCACTGCAATTCATTGTCGAAAGTGGCAGCCAAAAGAACCTCATTTCAGTAGAGGTCGTGAAGCGGCTGGGCCTCTCATTTACACCACAACTGCAGCCGTATAGTATCTGGTGGATTCACCAAGGATGAGATCTCTGAGTTTGCCAGAAGTGTCGACTTCCCTACAGCATCAAGCCCTTCCCCAATGAGGTATTGTGTAATCACTATAATATAGTTCAAAAAAGACTTAAAATTACAATTTGAAAAGTTTGTAAGAAAGAATATTACAACACAATGAATTAATAAAACTAAATAATTTCTTAGTGAGCCAAAATAACCAATAAATGATGATTCACTAGCTTCACACTTTCTATCTATCAAGTCAGCTATCAATCAACATGAATTATTTCACCCAATAAAATGCAAAAAATATCTGTCATGACAATCTAGTGGAACTAACAATTAATGATGACTTGTTGGTTCCTACCTAGCGACATAATAGGGCACATGCAATGATTTACTTTTTTGATCAAATTTATGTGTGACCTAGAAACTAAGGTAGAACTCATTTCCCCTCCACCTTTTTTCAAGAGAATGAATGAGAGCAGGTGCAATGATTTTCCTAGCACAATAAACTTGCAAGATTGTATGTTAGGGTCCTACCCTCCTTATCTCTTAATAAATATGTTAATATAATGTTATGTAAGAAATGTCATAGTTAGTAAATAAGGCTGGTAAGTTTGGAATGCAACTATTATAATAGAGCTTATTTAAAAGTTTCATTTATTAGAAAGTTCCTCCTCCAGAATGTTCTAGGAGGATAGGAAGTAGTATATATAGAGGAAGGAGCATTGTAAAATATGTCTTGGAGAAGTATTATAACTGATCTCTAATCTATTGGAGGTGTTGACACCCAAAGTGGAAATACAATAGAGGAAATCGTCAATGAGGGAGAAAGATTAATTGTAGGTCCCAATTAGGCTTGCCTTAATTCGGAATGATAATCTATGACTAGAATGTGAGCCTAGTTGCCACTTCAAGGTAAGGGAGCCTTTCTTTTGAACTATAATCACTTCTAACCACTAATAATATTTATATCCTTACCTATCTATCTACCTATCTATTTGATTTATCATGGATCTTAATTCGTTGAGAATGAGGGAGCTTAATTGACAGACTCAAAAAAGCTGAAGAGCATGGTCCAATAATTATTTCTCTTTAATAAAAATAAAATATTTAACAATTTCAAATTTATCAACATATTAATCTATCCCACAACCATAAAAATCATTATCCACATTGAGACTAATCAATTAGTTAATATTAAATTATAAAATATTGATAAAATTATGGAAATATACAAGATTCATAAACCATAAAAATTAATAATCACCATGCAAGAGAGACATATCTGTCTTCCAAAAATATTAATCATATTAATTGGTAGGTAGATACTTCTTTTACAAAATATAGCAAAAAAAAGTATGAACATGGAAAATCTAGCCTCTCAACTTTTACCGCCCTTCCCCCCTCCTCCCTCAATGGGGATATTTTATATTTAAACATTAAATTACAATTACAAAATTACAATAGGTAGGTAACTCCTTCAACAATGATGCAATGTGTTAACACCAGATCATGTCACCTATGGAATTCCTGCCATTTTCTCTCAAGGGTCTATCTCTAACTAGCAATGGTGGGATGTGAGGCTCGAATCCCACCCACAAAAGAATGAAGTTGTCTTTAGTGTGACTTTTTAGACTTTCTAGTGCCAGAATCCGACAGAAAAATTTGAGGTGAAATCTTGATTTGTGTTATTTAAAATGGTTTTTTGACTGTATATCTAGATTAAGCACCCTGAAAAATCCCTAGGAACTTCAATTTTGCAGGGTTTACCCATCAACCTTGTGATTTCAATAAATTCCTGCCATATTTTAGAGAAATTAGACTCGTAAAACCCACCCGAAAAGCTTCCAAAAAGTCACAATAAAGACAACTCGCAAAAGAACACCCACACCCCAAGCAAGCAACATCATTAAAGGTTTCCAACACCAATGGGTGGATGGTGGTATAAGTTTTTTTCCCACAAGCATGTCATAGTGCCGCACCACATTATAGGCATCATCGTGCACATGTCAACATGTTGTCATGGGTGCACCACTACTGACATCAGAACTTTCATCTCAGGTCACTTTACTATTCCATCAGTGCACCCGTCTGAAAAAATTAGCACGATTCCATAATTTATGAGTACAAATCGAAGAATTCAAAGAACTATTTATCCTTTCACTACAAGTTTGAACTTTTTCAATCCATTCCCATGATAAAAGCTGTAAAATTCTATATCTTGAACCATAACCCTCAGACTCGCGAAATTCCATTTCAACAAAGAAAACTTACTTTCTCACGAGTGAATCCGGTGCGAAAGATGAATTTATCTTGCAGGTGAGGCCATGAGTAAATTCCTCACTGAAATTCACTGAAGTTGAAGCTCATTTTCCCACGAAACCCTCAATTTGACCTCATGTGCATTAGCCACTTCGAACATTCATAAAATTGCATAAGGTCTTCCCTCCAATTATTGTCCAATCTTCTATTGCCACATGGCATTCGCTTATTGATCTCTTTAATCACCCAAGAGTCTTACATTTTTCCATATATCCCTATTTCAGTTAGTTAGTTGTTTCCAACAAATTCTCTCTTCCAATGGCATCCTCATCAACTAAAAGTTCTACTGACGAATTGAAGCCTAAAGAAAAGATAGAGATTGTCAGGGTGGCTCGCAAGGAAATGAACAAAATCGAAGAAATCATTGGAGTAAGGTGGGAGAAATAATAGATCTCCTTAATCACATGACCAAGGAGGAGGTCACAAAATCAGGCATAAGCAAATCTCACCTTGTAGCCAATTGAAAAGAAAGTAGAAATTAATAGCACTAGTGGAGAAGAAAAAAAAACTATGGTGAATAAAATACAAGATTTTAAAGGTAGATGCAAAGTGTTATATAGAAGAAAATTCCGACCTTCTTTGATGGACATGAGGATTTGTACTCCAAATAAGCTCTTATGAATATCTTAAATTCTATTAAGGAATACCAAAGAGGATATCGAGAGGAAGACTGTCCATTGCAAGGGAAGGATATTGTGAATCTGTATGAAGATCATTTTGAATTTTTATTCTTGTTAAAGAGAAAGGGAAGGTCGATTATGAGCCTATCAAAACCATGAAAGGAAACATTCTAGATGTTTTTATAGAAATATTTGGGCACTGCAACCCCAATCACATATGTCCATAAACCAAGGGCTTCTAAACCCCTAAAAGTGTTGTTTAATACCCTAAAGGAGCAAGGTCAGCTGATTACATCATCTCCCAGAAGTTCTCCATGAAAAACTACTCAGAACTGGTCAAACCTGGACCATATAGACTGCTCCATGCATAGGGTGCAATGCATCTCACCTATTACATACGGGCGGTGCGATGCATACTGGAAAGCCCTTCTATAGGGCACGATGAGCGAGAGCAGACAAATGGCAGAAGTAGTGTGCTAGGTGGAAACCCAGAGAATCTTCTAGAAATTGCTCATATGACACTTGCCTCTCTGAATTCGCCCAGGGATGAGTAAGAGATCTGAAATATCCAAGTGGAACCAAGAACTATCAGTGAAATGACACTAATAAAAATCCCAGAAGATGACTCACTCTCCTGTAAACATCTATATATGGATCCCTCATCCAAGAGATCCAAAGGGGCTAAAATTTGGTAAATTGCAAGGAAGTGTTGTTGGTTTCTCTTTGAAGACATTGTTGGGTGATCTTGCTTTGTATGAGGTGAAGAGGGCTTTCATGCTGGGAGGATGATGCTGGATCAGATAGCCTGGTTGTAATCCTCTCTTCTACTACTTCTATCAATAAAGTTATTTGAGTTTTCCTCCATATGCTTGTATATCTATGAATCTTGTTTATGTATGCATCTATATGGTTAATGCACATCTGATCCTACATTATTTATGGTTATAGATCTCTATGCTTTGATGGTATTTTTCTGCCTTGACTCTATAGGTGTTCTTTGAAGCGAGACAAGCGAGAAAGGAGCGGAGAAAGCTTCATCAAAGGAGAGAGGAAACAAGCAAGGAGACTAGGGAAAGACTGAGGTTGGTGCTCTCTGCTTCTCTCTCATCTATCTCTCATAAATGAAAACACAAGTAACTTTAATCTGTTTGTTTCTAAGATATCTACCCATCTTAGTGGGACTAGCAGCTCTGAATGGACACTAGTTTTCCCGATAAAAAATGGCGACTCCACTGGGGAATGAATAGTTTGTTTGTTTTGTTATTGTTGTTTGCTTTATAAACCACAGACAGAGCTTGAAGTCAAGCTAGCTAGCCTTTGAACTGATTTTGATATGCAACTGCAAAGTTGATCAACGTTGCTTTACTCAATCTCTGGGTTGGTTTATGAACTGAACATCTAACTTGCAAACATCCTAAGTTCCCTTTGTGGTAGCTCAAATAACCTCATTAGATCACCCCCTATACTTTTTGTTTACTGACTATCATTAGCTAAGCTTAAACCCCTGAACTTAGCTGCAAACTGTGAGTGAAAACCAAGCACAATCTCATCCCTAGTCCATCGCACTGTCTCTTTTTGGAAAATTGGATGCATCACACCTCCCATTTGTTGTAGGTGAGATGCATCCCTGGTTCCTTGTGTTACAGGTGCAATGATCGACTAAGACTGTTTCTGCCTCTAGATTTTGGTTTTTTCTTCATTGTCTTAAGCTTTATTTAGTAGTTTTGCTGTCTGTGATCAATATATCTCTGTTGAAACCATCTTCCTTTGCATTATTTAGCCTCCATCAGAAGGAATTGTGAATTTTTTTTTATGTATTTTTCATCATTTACAGTTCTCCTTTGCAAATAGTAGTTTAATTGAACTGTCGTCTTTTGATTTGAAAGTGTCGCAAGTGTTGTTTTCAGTCAAGAAAAAGAGTGTCACAAAGAATTCCTCTTTTAGATAGTCGATTACACTTTTGCCATAGTATTTGATTTGAATCATTAGTATTTCAAGTGTCGAAAGCACTTTTAAATTCGAAATCGCAAAGTGTCGTCTTGACTTTACTTTCATTTTTTTGAAAAGAAAATTGTTAGTACTGTCACTTTGAAAGAAGATAGTTCAGATCTATACTTAGTTTTCTTTTTTTCATTCTCACATTAAGGGAAGTAAAAAGAAATACATGCATGTGCATTTACATTAGGACTACATGCTGAAGTTGATTTAGGAAAAGTGCATCTAATGTGTGCTCTCTGCTCTATATTGAAAGAATTTCATTTCTCTTTCCTTAGTAGCTAGGATTTTCACTGCAAAAAGAAAGTAAACGATTGTTTATCATATTAGATTGCATATTTAGGAATGTATATCTACATCATGCAGTGAACCTTAAAGGAAAACTTCTTAAGAAAGATCAACCATAAAATAAACTTCAATGAACATAAAAATTCTTTGGAACCTAACACACAACATTTAGAAGTCTAGGCTAGAGACGTATTTCGGTGTCGTAAAGCCTGGTAACTATCGCTTTCATCACAGGCTGGGTGATTCCTCCTCTTCGAGACGACAAGTGCCAGTATGGACTTGTGCTCCTATGTATCATCAAGTATATATTGGGAGACCACAATAGGCTACATCCTTTATCCTTAGGAAGCCGTGTCTGCTGCCATATCGATCACAATGCACTAAACACAACATTCGGGAAGATTGACTGCCGTATCATAAAAAGTATTCTACAGTTTTGCGATTGGTTTGGTAATCCATCTATCTAGATTTCTAGAGTAGTCACTTTCGTTCCTTTTCAAACTCCTTAAAAGAAAAGGTCCATCTGAGAACTTGTCACTTCTGGCTCATTAAAAATCGAAGGCGACTAGAGTCATCTTTTGCTTTTTCTTAGCTCTTAAAATTTGAAAAAGCAAGTTGTGTCAAAGCGTCATAAAATTTATTTTAATCAGAATAACGTCATTGTTCCCTCGTTGGTCTTTAGGTTGAGAAATGGAGTCTACCAATCAAGGATTTCCCCTTGGGGGAAATCCTAGTCCCTTCTCCTCTTGGGGGATGTTGGTGCTCCACACATGGCCACATTGTCCCTTCCAGGACTCACAATTGGCCTGCTTGTATGGCTTTTCTCGACCTCTGTCATTCAAAACACCGCAATTCCTCAGCAATCAAATCAGCAACCAGATGAAGTTGCTCCCCCACCTTCTACTTCGTTTGTTTCTCCCTCTCCTTCTTCCTCTTCGCTTGGTGAAGCTAGTAACGCTAAAAACCAAGTAACTGAGAAGAAGAAGAAAGGGAAGGAGAAGAAGAAGAAGAACCCAACAACAAAAGGGGGCAACCATACATCATCTGGTGAAAATCCACACACTGCACCTTCCAAACCTAAATCTCCATGTGTCATTTGCAAGGGAGACCACTATCATCGAGATTGTCCCTGCATCCCACGGATCTTGAGGGACTAGTCTCCCCGCTTGCACAATCCAGTGTCTTCAACCATTGACGATCATGTTGAAAGCACACCGTCAACTAGTGAAAACGAAGTCAATGGACAAAAAGGAAGATCCAAATTTCCTTGTAGACTGTGTGAAGGCGATCATGCCCTCCACCATTGTCCCTTTTTAGACAAAGCTAAAAGAGTCTTGGATAATCGTCCTGCATCACCACAGTGACTTCCTCCTAGATACAAGAAACTCTTGCCGAGTCCATCGCTAGTTGAAAATCTAACTGACACACCATTGTTGTCGGTCGAAGCACCTATCATTAAAGATAAACCCTCTGAGTCCACACCAGACCAAAGTCAATAGGTCAAGATGGCAGTCGACCTAATCTTGTCTTCATAGGGTCCACCTTCAGATGATACTGTCACCAAAGAGAATGAGAACGACACTGTTCAAATTCTCTTCATAAACAAAGACTCTAATGAACATGGGGGCAATCTACCCATTCCTTTACCACAGGAAGGAAGTTCGTCAGATATTTATCCAGCCATTTATTCAGTCCCACCTCCAAGCAACCTAGTCATTTCCTTTGATTGGAATCTACTAGGCAGACCCTGCCTACCATCTAATGTACCCTTCTGAATCATAGTATAAGCTTACAAAATGATCATGGTTAGTACTATTATAGATGAAGGGGCTTCTGTGAGTATCCTTTCCTCAACTACTTGGAAAGTGCTTGGTTCGCCATCACTTCTGCCTGAGATTCAAAATCTGACAGGCTTCAACAAAGGAACTAGTCGACCGTTAGGGATCCTTCCAAATTTTCCTATAAATTTGAGAAGGAAAACCATTCATCTAAATGTGATGGTGGTCCAAGGACCTTTATATTACAATATAATCCTTCGACGTGACTACATTTATAGCATGAGAGCTATCGTTTCTTCACTCTTTCGAGTGTTGTGTTTTCCACATGAAGGCAGAGTGGTCCAGCTCGTAGACTAGTTTTCGTTCCCTGGTTCAATCACAACTATTAGTCAAGTGCCATCCCTAACTGGTCCTTTTGTACAAGGAATGTCTCATCAATCTCCAGTCCGTCATTGCGGGTGATTCGATGATTGTGACTGAAACCCAGGAGGCATGCGACTTGGTCTGCTTCGGCAGAAAAACCCTAGATATAAAGTAGGTTTCCGCGTAGGAATATGACTAGTCTGACAATCCTGTTCGTTTAGGATAATGGATCAGTTTGGAAAAGGATTCCTCCGTCAAAGGTTAGGTGATTTGATTTAGAATCACCTTCATCCATTTCGATGGATAGATCCAAGGAATTTTTTTGTTTGCAAATGTGGATGAAACAATCTTGCTAAAGCAAGAACTTCCGTATGATAACCTGGAAACTCTATTTCGTTATACCTGGGGGCATGCAAACATTTTTTCATGCAAGTGAAAAGTGACCATTTATTTAATTAGTTTATAGGCTCTTAACCCTTTAAACTCATAGGTTGGTTGTTCCTAGCTTGCATAACGAAAGGCTTCAGAGCAAAGTTTCGAATGGTACAATCTCCTAGAAAATGAACCTATCGATGAGACATCCTTATTATACGACTGGCACGAGAAGTTTTACGCAAAGTTCAAGCTCTTTAAAAAATAAACCTTGCCATGAGCAATTTTACGTGAAGTTCAAGCTCATCAAAAAATAAACCTAGCAATGAGCAAGTGTTTCCATAGAGTTCAAGCTCATTAAAAAATGAACCCCACCTCCGGTAAATAACCATTTTGATCGCATGACTATCAGCTTTTGAACCTTGGTCGTGTTCTTACCATCACCTCCACTCTTTTTTAGCTGATCATACACTTCCATTTGATTGTTTACCCTTTTGAGGGATAGCTTCAATGAGTGATTCTATTAGCCACCTTCTTTACACTGTTGTGATTGAAAAGTTTCAAACCTTACCTAGAACCAGTTGTTATCCAAAAACATCACTCGTTCCTAAAAAAATGAGTCTCCTTTAAGCTCTTTTCATCTGACTCATAAAATATGAAAAGATTGTTGAGAAATTGGCCTCTCCAACTCATTAAAGCGACCAAAAGTGCCATCCCTCCTCTAGATTTTAATCTTTTTGGACCTGAGGGATTATTACATAAAAATATCAAGTGCTTGTCTTGTTCGGCTTGTTAAAACTATTGAAAAGTCATCCCTTTCGGACTTAAGGGATTACATTACGAAAAAGGACCACTGAAGTTATCTTTACGTCCCTTTTAGACTCTCTAAAATTGAAAAGGACCGAGTTATCTTTGTCGTTAAACTTGCTAAAACAATAGTCACAAACTTTTCCATGCAGGCAAGAGTGAGTTTCATTGTCACTAGGCTTGTTAAAACATAGCGACAGGTTTGCCCGAAGGGAAAATTATAGAACAAGCATATGTTATCCTCCTCAAGCTTGACAAAAATAAAGAGGTACTAGTCAGCAACGACTGGGGAAAAAGGGAAGAAAACTTGAATAGCTTCATTGGTAGTAGGTTGCTCTTGAACACGACACTTTCACTCCATCACCATGATTGAGTCGGGTTGGGTTATTCCGTTCACGGTGATATCACCATTGGTCCACCGTACCATCCACTTTTGGGGTTAACGCTACCAATCCATTTCAGTGTCACTGATATGTTCAAGAGAAGTCGCTCAGAGAATTCACCAACCTAGCCAATGTCTCATTTGCAGCAATACCTTCACTCTCCATTTTTCATGACCGCCACCTTGAACCTTGTATCATCAGATCGTTTTCATCTCCACAAAATCATTTGCTCCATTCCATGTCATAGATGTGGGATTCATTAAGGCCCTCCTACAACAGGTCACTTCTTGTTGACATCAGCTCATTATCCAAGAAGTTGGCTTAGGAACAACCCTTTCAGTACTTTGAAGCTTGCATGCCTCAATGGCAAGTTTCTCATTTCCGACGACAGGTTTACATCAATGGCCTTCGACCAAAAGATTTTACGTGGTGTTTGACATCAACTCATGTATTCAACCACATGAATTGTACTACAGTACCTTGAGGGTCATCATCATTATCGATGATTCCTCTCGCACCTATTAACAACTTACATCATTGGCTGGTAATCAGGCAATGTCTTTCCATGTTCGACAAAGAACATCTTTTTCACATGGATTGACTTGTAATTCGGGGGAAGATTGAATGAGTTTGAAGACCCTGGATCTAGTTTCATCCATCCAGGTTGCGATATATTCAGGAAAATAAAGACATCAAATGTACATCACAGCTGCACAGATAATCATCCAAACTAAAGGATGATGGCTCTACCAGAATCATCAGTTTGCCACACAGACGATTGTGTGTCTTATGTACATGAGTATGAATTTATAAAGCTGAGCATGGAAATGCCCACCTCAGCTAGATGATGAAAATATTATGAAGATAATGTATTGTATTTTATCTTATTACAGGTCACCTTCCAGTTCGAAAAAGCTCGAATCCTCATTATAAATCATTTCACCCGACATCAAAAGGATTTACGACCTCATGCTTTAGGGGGCAACTGTTATAGACATATTTGGGCACTGCAACCCCAATCACACATTTCCATAAACCAAGGGCTTCTAAACCCCTAAAAATGTTATTTCATACCCTAAAGGAGCAAGGTCAGTTGATTACATCATCTCCCAGAAGTTATCCATGAAAAACTACTCAGAACTGGTCAAAACTAGACCATATAGACTACTACATGCATAGGGTGCGATGCATCTCACCTATTACACACGGGGGGTGCGATGCATACTGGAAAGCCCTTCTACAGGGTGCGATGAGCAAGAGTAGACAAATGGTAGCAGCAGTGTGCTAGGTGGAAACCCAGAGAATCTTCTAGAAACTGCTCATATGACACTTGCCTCTCTGAATTCGCCCAAGGATGAGTAAGAGATCTGAAATCTCAAAGTGGAACCAAGAACTATCAGTGAAATGACACTAATCAAAATCCCAAAAGCTGACTCACTCTCCTCTAAACATCTATATATGGATCCCTCATCCAAGAGATCCAGAGGGGTTGGAATTTGGTAAATTGCAAGGAAGTGCTGTTGGTTTCTCTTTGAAGACATTGTTGGGTGATCTTGCTTTGTATGAGGTGAAGAGGGCTTTGTTATGAAACCAGCTCACAAAAAGATAGAAAAGAGAGATCCACGCCTTAGAATTCAGCCTCTTCGAGGGGGCAACCTCCTTTACATTACATAAATGAACAATTCTTGGATGATACAAATGACAAAACCTCCTTTCTATATATAGGAGTCTAAGGAGTCACAATATAATCCAGCCGACCTAACAATAATAATATAAAGCCACAAAAATAACAATAGAGGGATTCTATGGGGCACAGAAATAACAATATGGGGGTAATAGGGGCACAACAATATAAATAGGGGGTATAACTACAATAGTAATGGGGTAATCACTAGTATTACAGGGACCCAACATGCCCCTCTCCTTCAAAAAAGTGTTGTCCTCAGCGCTTGAGTAGTTCTGGATACTTCTGCATAAAATTCTCATCCTCTCATGTGGAATGTTCAACAGATAAGTTCTTCCACTTGATAAGATACTCTGAAATTGATCGATTTCGTAGCTGTCGAGTTCTTGTTTCTGTGATTGCTTCCGGTTCCAATATAATTTTTGCTTCCTCGTCAAGTTCTGGCAATATTGTTTGAATTGGGAGCTTGTCACCTATAACCTTCTTTAAACATGAAACATGGAAAACTGGGTGCAATCGAGAAGCTGCAGGAAGCTCCAATTTGTATGCCATAGTACCAATCTTTTCCAACACCTTGTACGGACCATAATACTTTGGTGATAATTTATTATCCTTCTTAGCTTGCTTTAGGGACATTTGCTTATATGGTTGTAGCCGTAGGAATACCCAATCACCTACATCAAAACTTCTTTCACTGCGATGTTGATCTGCCTGTTGTTTCATTCTATTTTGTGCCAACACGAGGTTATCCTTTAAGAGTTGGAGGACTTGTTGTTGATGTTCGATGTGATGTTCCACTGCCTGAACCTTAGAATTTTCTCTTAAATATGATGTGATGGATGGTGGTTGATACCCATAAAGTGCCATAAATGGGGTCATTTTTGTTGCTGTATGGAAGGAAGTGTTATACCACCATTCAGCTAGAGGCAACCATTTGACCCATTGTGTCTGTTTATCAGATACAAAGCAACGAAGATATCCTTCCAAACATTTTTTTACTATCTCAGTTTGCCCATCAGATTGAGGATGATAAGATGAGCTATGAGCTAACTGAGTACCAAGACAAGAAAATAATTCTGTCCAAAAATTTCCAGTGAAAATGGGATCTCTGTCACTTACAATAATCTTTGGGTTTCCATGTAGCTTTTGAACTGTTTCCATAAATGCAGTAGAAACTGTACTGGCTTTAAATGGATGTGATAATGCACAAAAGTGTGCATACTTGGTAAGTCTGTCAACTACCACCATGATGACACTCTTTCCCTCAGACTTGGGTAAACCTGTGATAAAATCCATTGAAACCTCCTCCCAACGTTGGCTTGGAATGGATAAAGGTTGTAATAGACCTGGTGTCTTAATTGTTTCAACTTTATTTTGCTGGCAAACCAAACATTCCGCCACAAACTTTTGAATATCTGATTTAAGGCCATCCCAAAAAAATTCCTTCTTAACCCTGTGGTAAGTTTTTAAAAATCCTGAGTGCCCTCCTAAGGGAGAAGTGTGCAATTCCATAAGAATCTTTTGTTTTAGCTGGGAATTCTTACAGAGGTATAAGCGATCTTTGTACCATAACGAATCATTTTGCCAGCTAAATGTATCAGAAGTACTGGAATCTTGTTGTAGCTTTTGAATAAGTGCCCACACTTCTTCATCGTTCTTCCATTCCTCCCTTGCTTCGTTTATCCAATCTGGTTGGATAATAGAAATGGCACACAACAATGCTTCCACATCCTCATCCTTTCTTGAGAGTGCATCTGCCACCACATTTTGCTTCCCTTTTTTGTAGATGATTTCAAAGTCATAACCCAACATCTTTGTGACCCACTTTTGTTGCTCTTCAGAGGATAATCTTTGTTCTAAAAAGTATTTAAGGCTATCATGATCCGTTTTTACCTTGAAGTGTCTTCCCATTAGGTAGGGTCGCCATTTCTTAAGTGCATGGAGTATTGCCAACATTTCCTTCTCATAAATAGCTTTGCTTAAAAACTTTCCCTTGATTGGACGACTTTCAAAAGCAATGGGTCTTTCATCTTGCATTAGAACAACACCAATTCCATTTCCTGAAGCATCACATTCCACAATAAAGGTTTTTGTGAAGTCCGGCGTAGCTAAGACCGGTGCTTGGCACATTGCCTCTTTAAGATGTTCAAAGGCCTTTGTTGCTTCTGAAGTCCATGAAAATGAATCTTTCTTCAATAATGTTGTTAGAGGTGCTGCTATTCTCCCATAATTCTTAACAAACTTGCGATAATACCCTGTCAACCCAAGAAATCCTCGCAGATGCTTTATGGATGTGGGGATTTTCCATTCCTTAATGGCTTTAATTTTGCTAGGGTCTACCTTAACTCCTTCATGAGATACAATATGACCCAAATATTCCACCTCCTGGACTCCAAAGAAACATTTGGATCTTTTTGCATATAATTGTTTCTCCTCCAATAGTTGTAACACCCTGTCAACATGTTCAACATGATCCTTCCAAGACTTGCTGTAGATTAGTATATCATCAAAAAATACTAACACAAATTTTCTAAGGAATGGTTTGAAAATTGAATTCATCAAACCTTGAAATGTTGAAGGTGCATTGGTAAGGCCAAAAGGCATGACCAAAAATTCATAATGACCCTCATGAGTTCTAAATGCCGTTTTTGGAATGTCTTCAATCTTCATTCTGATTTGATGATATCCCGAACGAAGATCCAACTTGGTGAAGTAAATTGATCCATGCAATTCATCCAGTAATTCATCAATAACAGGAATGGGGAACTTATCTTTAATAGTGAGCTTGTTGAGCTCCCTATAATCTGGACACATGCGCCATGATCCATCCTTCTTGTGCACCAATACTACTGGAGCTGAGAAAGAACTTTGACTCGGTTGAATTATACCAGCCTCTAGCATTTCTGCAACCATACGTTCAATTTCACTTTTTTGGACATATGGATATCTGTACGGCCTGATGTTTGGAGGAACACTTCCTGGAATCAGATGAATAGCATGATCATGATCACGCATAGGTGGGAGACCTTTGGGAGTCTCAAATACCTTGGAATGATTGTCCAGGACTTTTTGGAGATCTGGAGAAATAGATGATTCCAATGTGGAAACATCTAGCGAACATAATTGTGCAATTACACCTCTTTGCTCCTTTTTTAGAAGCTTTGTCATGCCATTAGAGCTGATTATCTTTCCTGGTTTCCCTGCAATACCCCTTAATTCAACTTCCTTTCCTTCCACAGAAAATTTCATGAAAAGTTCTTGAAAATTAAAAGCTATTGTACCCAAGGATTGTAGCCATTGGACTCCTAGTACAACATCAGCACCTCCCATTGGAATGGAAAGCATTGGGCTAGTCAATACATATTCTCCCATGGATAGCTTGATATTATGGCACTTTCCAGAACAATTTATTGTTCCTCCATTTGCAATCATCACTTGACACTCTGGTGCTGGATATAGGAAGCAATTCAATTCTTTTGCTACCCTACAATGAATAAAATTGTGGGTGCTTCCTGAATCAATCAACACTATTACCTTTTTCTTCTTGATTTGTCCTTCTATCTTGATGGTTTGAGGAGTGGTAATTCCCGCCAATGCATTACAAGATATGGTCGGATTTATTTGTTCTTCATCTAGGCTTTGTTCCTGGAATATATCCTCTTCTTTTGACCTTTCTTGCTCCTTTTCTTCTTCCTCTTCACAATCTATGTAGAATAATTTCTTCTCAGCACACTTATGACCTTTTGTGTATTTGCTATCACAATTGTAACAAAGCCCTTTTGCTCTTTTTTCTTCCAATTGTTGTGGTGTCAACCTTGTAGGTTGTGGAAGACTATGGGCAACAACACTTCCGTCTTTATAGTTGTGAATGGTATGCTTCCTAGTTGCCATAATTTTGCTTTCCATTTTTCTTGCTAACCTGAATGCCTTCTCTAATGAATCAGGTTCCCAAAGGCGCACATCATGTTGGATATTATCCTTTAAAGACCCTATGAACACATCAATCCTATGCTCCTCTGGAATATCTTTTACCCTTATGTTCAATTTCTGGAACTCCTCAATGTGCTCCATTATTGAACCCTTTTGTTTGAGACTTATCAATTGGCTAAAAAAAGTGTTGCTTTTTGTATCCTCATAATGTGCTATCAATTCTTCCGTAAAAATTGCCCAAGTGATAAATTGTTTACGAGAACAAAGCCATTGATACCATACAAACTGATTTGGTTCCAAATATAAAGTTGCCATACGTACCTTTTGTGTGTTTTGCACATTATTGAGATCGAAGAATTGCTCCATTTGTAATATCCATGTGGCGGGATCCTTGCCATCAAACTTCCTCATATCAATTTTTGGAACATGGTGAGTCTTCGATCCAACATTAGAGTCTATGGAATCATGATTAACATTTCTTTTGTTCTCATCATGAGTTTCCTTTACTACCTTTTCACCATTAGTGACCCTTTCTTGTAGCAACTTCTTCAATTCTTCCATGTCTGTCTTCAAATCTATCTTCAAATCATCCATCTTAGCTTCCACTTCAATCATCTTAGCTTCTACGCCTTTCTTTAAACAGTCCATCTTAGCTTCTACACCTTTCTTTAAACCATCCATCTTAGATTCTGTTCCTTTTTGTGTAAGGGACAGTTGTTGCACTTGGTCTTGTAATTTTGATATATCATGTTGCATTTATTCCTCTTCTTCATGAGTCATGCCAGAGCTTTCAGGTTCCTTACTAGGTGTTTTCATTTTCTTTCCTCGGGGCATCAGTTACCGATAATAATGCTCTACTATGCCCTTTGAATTCCTTCAAAATAAATTTTCAAACCAAGCTTAAGCAAAAATTTAAGAAAATCTACACACCTTTTTTCACTTTGTAGGAGCTCGATATTGCCTCTGATGTATCTCTGTACTCTCTAATTATCTAGTCTTGAATTTGTGATTTGTAGTAGCCCTCTGTGTCCTCTTTCCAATGCCACAAGTCTGACCCAAATTGGATTCTCCAAGGAAGAGTTATGCGAAATCTCCCACAGTGACTTGATTATAGACTAGTTCAGTAGAGCGAACTTGTACGGCGTGCCACAAGTCACTGTTTCGACCTTTGGATCTGAAAAACACCCACAAGAAACTACAGTCCTTCCTCTTTCTGTACCTTCTTACAAAACTTCAATCTGATCCCCAGAGAGAAAATTATGACGATTTTCCCCAGGTCACCTGTTTTGAATGTAATTCAGGAGTCTGCAAAAAGACCAACTTCCTCAGATCATATCTCCGCAAATATTGTGCAAAAAGCTCTGAAATTCGGACCCAAGGTTCAACGCGATTTCTTCTCAAATGGGTTTGTTTTGCGACTTCTGAAACGTCACAGAAAAAAAGTTATAGCGAAAATGCCACGATGACCTGTTTGGAGCAGCGAAACCCTAGAATCCAAAGCTCTGATACCAAATGTTATGAAACCAGCTCACAAAAAGATAGAAAAGAGAGATCCACGCCTTAGAATTCAGCCTCTTCGAGGGGGAAACCTCCTTTACATTACATAAATGAACAATTCTTGGATGATACAAATGACAAAACCTCCTTTCTCTATATAGGAGTCTAAGGAGTCACAATATAATCCAGCCGACCTAACAATAATAATATAAAGCCACAAAAATAACAATAGAGGGATTCTATGGGGCACAGAAATAACAATATGGGGGTAATAGGGGCACAACAATATAAATAGGGGGTATAACTACAATAGTAATGGGGTAATCACTAGTATTACAGGGACCCAACAGGCTTTCATGCTGGGAGGATGATGCTGGATCAAACAACCTGGTTGTAATCCTCTCTTCTACTACTTCTATCAATAAAGCTATTTGAGTTTTCCTCCATATGCTTTTATATCTCTGAATCTTGTTTATGTATGCATTTATATGGTTAATGTACATTTGATCCTACATTATTTATGGTTATAGATCTCTGTGCTTTGATGGTATTTTGATGCCTTGACTCTATAGGTGTTCTTTGAAGTGGGACAAGTGATAAAGGAGTGGCGAAAGCTTCATCAAAGGAGAGAGGAAACAAGCAAGGAGACTAGCGAAAGACTAAGGTTGGTGCTCTCTGCTTCTCTCTCATCTATCTCTCATAAAGGAAAACACAAGTAACTTTAATCTGTTTGTTTCTAAGATAGCTACCCGCCTTAGTGGGACTAGCAGCTCTGGATGGACACTAGTTTTCCCGATAATAGATGCACAAGTGTGTGATGTTCCCATAGGCAAAGAATGAAAGAGTATGTTATAGCTATACAAGTTGGCTATCCAACAGGTACTTGCATTAGTACCACAAGGAGCATCAGTAGATGTAGGTCCCATCTCAAGGCCTCCACCACAGCAACAGGCATAGCCGCAAGTGCGAATTCAACTTTTGGCACTACCTTTGACAGTGACATTGGAACCATCATCAGAAATGATGCTGGCACCACTGGAAGCTTAGTGAAATAAAAGTTAGCTCAGGAAACGCGTAAAGAGGATAGAGAAGACCCAACACACAACCAAGAGAGAGAATGAAGATCTATTATAGCCAAATCTAAAGGGATCCACTCTACAATTGGCACATATTTCAAGAAGTTTATATAAGAAGTTATTTTACAATTGGAAATTTTGTAAATAATATTGGTGGTTTCTCAAATACCACTAGTGGTTTAGGGTGAGGTCTTGGTTCTCGAGTGACTATATATAGGCCTCATTTCATATTTCTAGAGGGAAAAATTCTAGACTGTAGGGAGGTGTTAGCCCTGAGATGCAGTGCTGAATTTTTTTTTGAAGGATGAAGGAAAGGCTCGGTTTGCTTCGTTGTTCTTAAAGGGGTCCCACATGGGCCATCATTCCCCTTCTTCTTTTACCTCGCTCACACTCTACCCATCCAATTTCCTAAATTAACCTTCATACCCCGACAAAACCCTCTTTAATCTTAGCCCCAAGCGAATTAGCCAAAAACCCCCATAAAACCTTACCCATTCGCCATACGCGTCATCAACACAGCTCCCGAGGGTGCCTCGTAATTCCACCTCCCTCCGCCATTGATCTTTTCCCACCGATCCTATAGCCCACATTCCTCCCGATCAATGCATCATGCCCGATCGTTCTCCACCATTAGATCAACCTTGCCAGATCTAACGATCAGCGTCCATATCGCGTGGACAACAAGCGCAAAAAGTACCTGCCCGATGAGGGCGGTTTTTCTCTTTCCCTACCGCTACGTGTCATCCATTGAATGGCATTGGGAAAGTTCTAACATTTTCCACTTACCGCCCAATGCCCGCTCGATAAAAGCCATTTCCACTTAAACTAAACCACCCCGCGTGTTACCGTCCATGCATCTCCACCACCCAATAACCGTCTGATCTGCCGGCTAGAAGATCCAATGGCTCGGACATGTTCCGCTCCCACCATGACCGCTAGCCTCCAAAAAGTGATTCCCCCCACACATCTCCCTTGATCCGATGGCCACCATTCACAATCACTCATAAGCATTCATCTACTCATGCACTTCATACTCCACATCCTATCTGTTACTCGAAGAAGAAGATGGTCGACTCTATCAATCTGGCGACAGTTTGACCATGAAACTGAATTAAAAAAAGAGCATGGCCGGAGGAGAAAAGGACACATCACGACTCAACAACTGAATTAAACAGTTATGGAACTCCACTGCCATGATCAATCCAACCACCTGGAGGATAGCATGGTACCAGAACTGATCAGGTTTTCGTAGTGGAGAAAGAAACTACGTTCAAAGACGCTATCAGATAGTTAATGGTAGTTGGTGGTCAATTAAGACCCCTCCATCCCTAAACAGCTAAGGGCCATTGTAATGATAGATTATAAATAGCCGGAAGAAAGATGTAATCAAGGTTGGAAATTTTGTTTCGGTTTAACTTCTAGAGACTGTAGATATTCTGTAACTTGCAGCATCTCATCTTCATTTTCAGCAATGCAAGCTTCTTTTGCTGTTAATTGCTCAATGCCCATTTCTCCTCTGTTCTAAGCTTGTGCCTGAAGTGTTGTATTCATGATTTCTTCTACATCTAATGCTAGATAATTGTCATCTTATCTCTGGATTGGACAATTGAATGTATCAGTGAGTAGGTCACTCAGGTTTCTTCTGTATCTAATGCAAGATAACTGTCATCTTATCTCTGCATTGATAGATTAGATTTGCAAGTTTCTTTACTAGTTACAGCTGGAAATCACACATTCTGTATGCATCTACTAGTGTGGTTAGTATTCTTTGTCTATTCACATAATTCCCAAATTGTTGAGCATTGGTAGTCTAAAGCCTTATAGTCTGAGGGTGTTCATGCATGTCTAGAGTGAAAACAGAGTAGAAGTGGTTATCTGTCTTGAACCACACCATCACCCATCCCAATAAGTTCCTAGAACCATATTGAAGATTATATGTTACTAGGCATCTCCGAGCTACAACCTAGGAGAGTTTCCTGGAGCTCTAACATAATTGGCACTGCTGCCGGGGAGAGGAGATTGAAGCTCAGCTTCCCTTGGAGACGACACAGATCCAGCTTTGATGATAGACAAAGTCTAGACACATTTTTGGTTGTAATCATCTATCTGGCGACTATACTGGAGGTTTGTTATAGACATTTTTGTGCCTTACAGCATTGAGCATGAAATGTCCATAATCTAAGGGATCCAAAGTCCCTAAACATGTTGTTCCTACCCTTAGGGGAACAAGGCTAACAAACCACAGCAATTCACAGAAGTTCTCCACCAGAAACTGCTCAAAACAAGTCAATTCAGGATCATGTCAATGGCTCCACTGACTGTCTGCGCTGAATGTCAATGGCTACACTGGCTACCTGCGCTGAATGTCAAAGCCAACACTGGCTACCTGCGCTGAGCGAGAGTGGACATGTGGCAAGCTCATTTCTCAAGGTGTCAAAACCCAGGAAGCTTCCAAAATGACACTTGCCTCAGGGAATTCGACTGGTGATGAGTAAGAGGTTCCAAATCTCCAAGTGGAAGCAAGAACCTCCAAGTGGAATCAAGAACTGATAGAGAGAGAGGACACTAGTCAGATCTCAAGCTGACTCATCCTCTCTCCAAACATCTATATATGGATCTCTCCTCCATGAGATCTAGAGGCTGGAATTTTGTTATTGCAAAGAATTGCTGTTGGTTTGAGATTGGAATCATTGGGTGCTTAATGCTTTGAAGGGAGGTGAAGATAGGAATTCCATTCTGCTGGGAAGGAGATGCTGGATTGGAGCCCTCTGGGTTGTATCTCTTCCTGAACCTTGTTATTCATCAATAAAGCTATCTTGGTTTCTCCTATATACTGATGTATTCTTGATGTATGATTGCATTAGTATGTTTAGTTTACTTCTAATCATGAACTAGTTATGATTATGAATCTATGTCTTTGTGTAGTGTTCTTCTCTTGTAATCTTGCAGAGACCTGTTGAAGCTGGGCGAGCGAGAAGGCAAGTAGCTGGGAACAACCAAAGAGAAGAGAGGCCGGATCAAGGGACAAACGGAAGACACCGGTTAGTCCATCTATCTCTCTTCATTCTTAATTCATAAAGGAAGAATACTAGAATAGCTATCTCTGTTTGTTGCTAAGGCACTGTCACACCTTAGGTGGATAGGATCGTCCTGCATAGGCATTTTTCCCCACAACAAATTGGCGACTCCGCTCGGGAGATTTGTTTTAGTCATTTTATTTGTGTCTCTATCATTGTTTGTTTCATAGACTCAACAACAACGATCGAACTGCTTCTGCTATTCTCAGTTGCAAAGTAGACAGTTGCTGCCTTGATCCAATCATTGGATTTGTCTATGATCTGAACAATGGACTCACAAATGATTTGATGATCCTTTGTGATAGATCTTAGTACCCCCTCAAAGCATCCCTTTGATTGTACCTTGCTTGTGGTTTTGATTTGGCCTGAAACCGTTGATTAATCAGCAATCTGTGACCCAGAACCCAGTGAGAAACTCTTGTTTCTCCTTCAGCGCGACCCCTGTGAAGGCATTCTGCATTTCAACGCAGGTCCCGTGAAGGCTACCTGCACTGAATGTCAAAACCCCAGTGTTGAGGTTGCGCTGATCCAGTTTTGCCTTGTGCAGCTGGGGTTCTCTACTCTCTGTTGCCCTGTTTTGATCTCTGTTTTTTGCAGCCTGTAACCAGCATAGGTACCAGTCTGATAACTCCTTTTCTCTGCTTAAATTCTGCCTCCTTTTGTACAAAAAGACTGTGAGTGTTTTTATGTGTTTGTGGCGTCATTTACAGTTTTCCTTTGCATGAGTGAAATAATCATCCTGTAGCCCTTGATTCAGATCTGTTGATTGTGATCTTAGGAGAGAGTTCATTGGCTGTTTACAGTTGATTATACATTTGCTTTTGCTTATTGGTTTGAGTTTGTCTCTTTTAAGTGTCGAAACAAGTGTTCATTTCGAAAGTCGTAAAGTGTTGTATTCTCTTCTACCCTTTCTGATTTCGAAAAAGTAAACTTGTTTGTACTTGTCATTTAAAAGCAAATTCAAAGTTGTACAAAAAGCTTTCTTTGTAGGCATCAATACTAAGAAAGCGGAAAACAAACACCTGCATTGTGCATTTGCATATTTTGATAGTTTGCATGCTTGATTTAGGAAAAGTGCATTAGAGTGTGCTGATTTCTCTTTGAGAAAAGATGGTGTCTTTCTTTTCCCTTAGTAGCTAGGATTTTCAAAGTTGAAAAGATATAAAGCTTGCTTATCATCTTTAGACTGCATTTAGGAATTGTATCATACATCTCGTGGTGATCCAGAAAGGCAAACTTCTAAAAAGATCAACTTAAAATAAACTGAATGAACTTAACAACGCTTTGCAACATAACGCACAACATAGAGGTCTAGGCTAGAGACGTGTTCCGGCGTCGTAAAGCCTGGTGACTGTTGATCTCGTTGAAGGTGGGTGATTCCTCCTGAGGGACGATAGCGCCAGTATGGATTGTGCTCGCACGTACCATCGCGTATATATTGGGAGACCCCTATAGGCATAAAACCTTTATCCTTAGGAAGCCGTGTCGGCCGCCCTACTGATCGCAATGCACTGAACACAACATTCAGGAAGATCGACCACCCGTACCTTAAAAAGTATTCTGCGGTTTTGCGAAAAGTTTGGCACACCCTTTGCCTAGAACTCCAGAGTAGTTTCTTTTGGCCTTTTTCAAACTCTATAACAGAAAAAGTCCATCCGAGCATTTGTCACTTCGGGTTCGTTAAAACATCGAAGGAGACTAGAGTCATCTTTAGCTTTTTCTCGACTCTTTAAAAGTGAAAAAGCAAGTTGTGTCTAAAGCATCGTTAATAATTTATTTTAAACGGAACAATCACCCTTTATTCCCGCGTTGATCTTTAGGTTGAAAAGATGGAGCCCACCAACCAAGGAATTCCCCTTGGTGGAAATCCTAGTCCCTTCTCCTCTTGGGGAGATGTTGGTGCGCCCCACATGGCCACATTGTCACTTCCAGGACTGACGATTGGCCTGCCTGTCTGGCTCTTTTCAACCAATGTCGTTTAGAACACCACTATTCCTGAACAGTCAAGTCAACAGTTAGACCAGACCAGAGTTTCCCACCAGCCTTCTACTTCATCTTCCTCTCCTCCTTCCTCTTCGCTTGACAGAACTGGTAAAACAAAAAACCGAGTTCCTAAGGAGAAGAAGGAGAAGAAGAAGAAATAGAAGAAGAAGAAGGAGCCAAAGGCGTCTGGGGGCAAACAAGTGTCGTCTGACAAAAATCCACACACAGCACTGGCAAGGCCTAAATCGCCATGCGTCATATGCAAGGGAGACCACTTCCACAGAGATTGTCCCTGCATCCCTCGGATACTAAGGGACTGGTCTCCCCGTTTGCACAATTCGGTAGCGTCAACCTCTGATAGCCATGTTGACTGCTCACCATCAACTAGCAGGAGTGAAGCCCCAGGACAGAGAGGGAAAGCTAAATTTCCCTGCAGACTATGTGAAGGCGATCATGCCATCCACCGTTGTCCCTTCTTAGACGAGGCAAAAAAAGTTCTGGAAGATCGCCCGATTTTACGAGCACAACTTCCTCCTGGATATCAAAGACTCCTGCCAAGTCCTTCGCTAGTTGAGAACCCGGCTGGCCCGCTCAGGTGGTCAGCCGAAGCACCTATCATTGAAGATGAACCGTCTGAATCCATACCTGATGAAAGTCTAAAGGTTGAAACGGCAGTTGACCCGGTTTTGCCTTCAGAGGCTCTATCTTCGAATGATACCATCACAGAGGAGAATAAAGACGACACCGTCCAAATTCTCTTCATCAACACTGACTCCGATGAACAAGGGGGCAATGCCCCCATTCCTTTATCGCAGGAAGGAAGTTCGTCAGAGCGATATCCGGCCGTCTATTCGGTCCCACCACCAAGCAACCTAGTTGTCTCGTTCGACTGGAACCAACTAGGCAGACCCCAGTTACCTGCCAGTATACCATTCAGAATTATCTTTCAAATATACAGAATGGTAATGGCTGGCACTATCATTGATGAGGGGGCATCTGTGAGTATCCTTTCCTCTATTGCTTGGAAAGCGCTTGGTTCACCAATGCTTTTGCCTGAAATGAGAAATCTATCAGGCTTTGATAAAGGAACCAGTCGACCTTTAGGGATCCTCCCCAATGTGCCCGTAACATTGAAAGGGAAGACCGTTCAAATGAACGTGATGGTCGTTCAAGGACCCTTGGATTATAACCTACTCCTTGGACGCGACTATATATATTGCATGGGAGCCGTCGTCTCATCACTCTTTAGAGTAATGTGTTTTCCGCATGAAGGAAGAATGGTCAAGCTCATGGACCAACTTTCGTTTCCCGGATCACGCATCGCAAATAGTCAAGTACCATCCCTAAATGGTCTATTCACGCAAGAAGTGTCTCAAACCACGGTCCGTCCTCCTGATGAGCGCGAGTAATCCGGGAGGATATGACTGGAACCCAGGGGGCATGCGTCCTGGTCTGCTTCGGCAGAGAACTTTGGGTATAGGGTAGGTTTCCGCGGGAGAATATGACTAGTCCGTACCCCGTCCGTCTAGGAAGAGGGGTTGTTCTAGAATAAGATTCTTTTGTCAAAGTTATGTGAGTTGGCGGGCTACGTCGCTCACCTTTGTTTATCTCGGTAGACATCGCCGAAGAAGTGTTTCATTCGTGCCCGCGAACGAGACAATCTTTGGGTAACCTGAAAGAGGTAGGCCTCTCTCGGTGAAACAAATGTTTTGGCGGAGGTGAAGTAGAGGTAACCTTGAAATCGTACTTTATGCCTGGGGGCATGCAAACCTTTTGGAGTGCAAGCAAGGGTCGGCTATTTATTTTTTTAAATTTTTAGGACCTCTAACCCTCTAAACTCGTAGGATTAGTCGTTTCCAAACTTGCATAACGAAAGGATCCAGGGCAAAGCTTTGTGAGATGAAGCTCCATAAAAAATAGAATCTCGATGAGACACTCTTATCATATGACTGGGTTAATCGAGCAGTTTTAGCACACAGTTCATGCTCGTTAAAAAATAAACGCAAGATCCGAGCAGTTTTAACGCGGACTTCATGCTCGTTAAAAAATAAACATAAGCAATGAGCAAGTGTTTCCACCAGCGTTTAAGCTCATTTTAAAATAAAAAATGAACCAATTCCCGGTAAATAGCCATCTGTGAATGTAACCTTATCAGCCATTAAAGCCTTGGTCGTGTTTGCACCGTCACCTCCACTTTTCATTTGGCCGATCGTTCACCTCCATATGATTGTTTACCCATTTTGAGGAACAGCTGCGACTAGTGATTTCACCTAGCCATCCTTGTGACACTGCCGTGATTGGAAAATTCCAACCTGTACCTGGAATCAGCTGCTAACCCTGTTTATCACTCGTTCCTCGAAAGACGAGTCTTCTTTAAGCTCTTTTCAACTGACTCGTAAAATATGAAAAGATTGCCGAGTTTTGGCCTTCCAGCTCGTTAAAGCGACAGGAAGTGCTATCCCTCCTCTAGATTTTAATCTTTTTGGACCTGAGGGATTATTGCACAAAAATATCGAGCGCTTGTTTTATTCGGCTCGTTAAAACTATCGAAAACTCATCCCTTTTGTATTGTTTTATACTTTTTCGGACTTAAGGGATTAGATGATGAAAAAGGAATTTTGGAGTTAACTTTATGTACCTTTTCAGACTCTCTAAAAATGAAAAGGACCGAGTTGTCTTTGTCGTTAGACTCGTTAAAATCATTAAATAGCGACAAACTTGTCTTTAGACGAGAACGAGTTTCACTATCGCTAGGCTCGTTAAAACATAGCGATGGGCTTGCCCGAAGGGCAGGTTATAGAACAAGCATATGTTATCCTCCTCAAGCTTGACAAAAATAAAGAGGTACTGGTCAGCAATGACTGGGGAAAAATTGGGAGAAACTAAAGAAAACTTTGATGGTAGCAAGTCGCTCTTGAACATGACACTTTTCCTCCGTACCACAATCAGGTTGGGTTGTTTCATTCACCGGTCACATCACCATGGTCTCGCCATACCATCCATAATTGGGGTAATGCTACCGATCCATCGCATCAGTGTCACCATATGTTCAAGAGAAGTCGTTCAGAAAGAGTCAACCGTGTCCCATCCACTGCCATACATTATCCTTCATCCTTTCATGACCGCCACCCTCATATGTCACAGATCGTTTTCACCTCCATCAAAATCATTAGCTCCGTTCCGTGTCACTGATGTGGGATTCATTAAGGCCCTCCTTTGATGGATCGCTTCTTGTCGACATCAGCTCATTATCCAAGAAGTTGATCTAGGAACAACCCCTTCAGTACTTTGAAGCTTGCATGCCTCAATGGCAAGTTTCTCACTTCCGGCAACAGGTATACATCAATGACCTTCGATCGAAAGATTTTGCGTGGTGTTCGACGCCAAGTCCTTTATTCACACCACGTGAATTGTACTGCAGTACCTTGAGGGTCATTATCATTATCGGTGATTCCTCTCGCGCTTGTTAACGGTTTACCTCATTGACCGGTAATCAAGCGATGTCTTTCCATGTTCGACTTCAGAACATTTCTCACATGGATCGACTTGTACTTAGAGTGAAGATCGAACGAGTTTGAAGACCCCGGATCTAGTTTCATCCATCCAAGCTGCGATATATATTCAGGAAAGATAAAGACATTTGATATGTACATCATTGCAGCAGATGATCATCCTACTCAAAGGATGATAATTTCACCAAAATTATCAGTCTACCATCAGACGATTGTATGTTCTATGTACAGAAAAATGAATTTATAAAGCTGAGCATGGGAATGCCCACCTCAGCTAGATCATGAAAGCAGTATGAAAAATAATGTATTGTATTGTATCTTATTACAGGTCTCCTCCCAGCATTGGATGAACTTCGGACCCTCCTGGATAAAGCATTTCACCCGATAAACGGCCTCATACTTTAGGGGGCAACTGTTATAGACATTTTTGTGCCTTACAGCATTGAGCATGAAATGTCCATAATCTAAGGGATCCAAAGTCCCTAAACATGTTGTTCCTACCCCTAGAGGAACAAGGCTAACAAACCACAGCAATTCACAGAAGTTCTCCACCAGAAACTGCTCAAAACAAGTCAATTCAGGATCATGTCAATGGCTCCACTGACTGTCTGCGCTGAATGTCAATGGCTACACTGGCTACTTGCGCTGAATGTCAAAGCCAACACTGGCTACCTGCGCTGAGCGAGAGTGGACATGTGGCAAGCTCATTTCTCAAGGTGTCAAAACCCAGGAAGCTTCCAAAATGACACTTGCCTCAGGGAATTCGACTGGTGATGAGTAAGAGGTTCCAAATCTCCAAGTGGAAGCAAGAACCTCCAAGTGGAATCAAGAACTGATAGAGGGAGAGGACACTAGTCAGATCTCAAGCTGACTCATCCTCTCTCCAAACATCTATATATGGATCTCTCCTCCATGAGATCTAGAGGCTGGAATTTTGTTATTGCAAAGAATTGTTGTTGGTTTGAGATTGGAATCATTGGGTGCTTAATGCTTTGAAGGGAGGTGAAGATAGGAATTCCATTCTGCTGGGAAGGAGATGCTGGATTGGAGCCCTCTGGGTTGTATCTCTTCCTGAACCTTGTTATTCATCAATAAAGCTATCTTGGTTTCTCCTATATACTGATGTATTCTTGATGTATGATTGCATTAGTATGTTTAGTTTACTTCTAATCCTGAACTAGTTATGATTATGAATCTATGTCTTTGTGTAGTGTTCTTCTCTTGTAATCTTGCAGAGACCTGTTGAAGCTGGGCGAGCGAGAAGGCAAGTAGCTGGGAACACCCAAAGAGAAGAGAGGCCGGATTGAGGGACAAACGGAAGACACCAGTTAGTCCATCTATCTCTCTTCATTCTTAATTCATAAAGGAAGAATACTAGAATAGCTGTCTCTGTTTGTTGCTAAGGCATTGTCACACCTTAGGTGGATAGGATCGTCCTGCATAGGCATTTTTCCCCACAACAAGGTCGAAACTCTTGGCAACTCCACATCATAGTTCTAGCTCAGTTTGTGAGGCACACTCAGAGAAATCCTCATAAATCACCAGCTACCCAGTACCTGACCTTGAGAAGATTATCAAGAAAAGAAAGACATCACAAAAGCGAGCATCAGGATCAGGTAAACCTAAACAAGCTTATGCTTCTCTTCGAGAAAGGCTTGTAATAGAGCACATACATGTTGAGAATATAGCCTTTAGCACTAGTAGTGAAGAAAAATTTTCGAAGATTCATAAAGCTCCTTATTCTTACGCTCCTCCTTTGGATTTATGCCCAAAGGAAACCTCCCCTCCTGTCCATCATATTCCTTTAGCCCTGTCAGTCATTTCTCAACTCCCTACATTTCAAATTGTCAGCACTCTTTCATCTACCCCAGTCATGGCAGGCCCACAAGCACCCACCAAAATGGAAAGAATCATAGCTACTAGGTATGGACCCTTGGCATTGCCTACTGCTTTGAATGCCATGCTTGTAGGAGAATATCAGAAGTACATGCCTAAGTTCACTGGGATATAAGGAGTCACAGTAGAAGAACATCTTGAGTCATTCTATAGCTATGCTGATAACCTAGATATTAGTGAAGATGATGTATGGATGAGAGTCTTCATCCAAAGCCTAGATGGAGAGGCTAGAAAATGGTTGAGAGAATTAACCCCTAGGTCTATAACAGACATTGAGGCCTTAGATGATGTGTTCCTAAAGCATTGGGGGGATAAGAAAGATCTGCTCTATTATCATACTGAGTTTGGCAACCTAAAAAGGGAAAATGGGGAGTCATTGTCCGATTTCAATAAAAGGTTCAACCGCATGTACAACAAGATACCAACTGAAGTGAAACCTACTCCCACCTCTGCCAAGCTCACATATGCCAATGCCTTTGATTCTGACTTCTTCTTTCTATTGAGAGAAAGAAGATGTGCTTCTCTGGCTGAGATGCAGGATGCAGCCTTGGAGGTAGAATCTAATATTATGGCCGCAGAGAAACTCAAAGGACATGCTAATCGAAGGAGACAGAGGGGTGAATCTTCTTCGTCTTCAGACCCAAAGATAGACAAAATGACTAAGATGATAGAGTCACTAGCCTCTAAAATCTCAAAGCTAAAGGTTGAGTAGCATTTGGGGAAAGGAAGGGGTCCTAATACATTTGCTCCTAGAAACCCAAATCCGTATAGGAGAGCAAGTGAACAATTGCAGATCATGCAAAAGGGGTAAAGAGGCTAGTGAAGAATAGAAGGTGAAGACTCCTTTCCAGAACGCAGTCATGGAGGAGGAGCAGTTTGATGAGGAGGATGAGATCCACTGCATGGAAGACGAAGGCAATGCTTCCCTTTTCACATTAGTTGCCTATGAGGATTCATTACTCAAGGACCAACCTAGCCAAGAGTGGGACAGAGAAGTTGTTCTACAAACTAAAGATCAACAGAGATATAACCTGAGGTCAAGGATGAGTAATGGCTAAGAAAGGCATGTCCAAAGAGATGATGTCCCCACAGAGTAGCAGATTAGCAATCAGAAGCAATCAGCAGCTGATCCCAACATCCTCAAAGCACCAGCTCAAGAGGTAAGAGGTCTTGACAAGTCCCCTTCCCCTTTCAGCTTTGAATCAGAAGTCCAGAAGTTGAAAATATTTGTACCTCTGATAGAACTAGTATGGATTGATGCCTTTAAGAAACCCATCCTTGATGCCCATAAGCTCAAAGCCACACAAGCATCAAAAGGCTATGTGAATTTGCAAGATGATAAACTTCCTATTGTTCTTAGTACCATGAATGAACCCGCTAATGACAATTCCCCATCATTTTTTGTCTCCTTGACCATTCATGACAAAATCCTTCACAATTTCCTACTGGACATAGGCGCCAGTCATAGTCTAATGCCCAAGGCTGTCATGGATGAGTTAGGCCTTGATATCACCTGACCCTATCATGACTTGTTCTCTTTCAATTCTAGAAAAGTGAAATGTCTAGGGTTGATCAAGGACTTGGCCATCACTTTATCTTAGCTGCCCATGAAGAGCATGATGATGGATATTGTAGTAGCAGATGTCCCCCCTAAGTCTGGCATGCTACTTTCTAGAGGATGGATTAAGAGGTTGGGTGGGACATTGCAAAATGACCTGTCCTATGCCACTGTCTCAGTTTTTGGGAGAGAAAACAAAATGTTATACAGGGAAGCCTAGCTAGCATATGTCATTAGTGATAAAAAGAATCCCACTAATCATCCCATTTATGCTGTGGACACTGATTTTGGAACATGTATTCTCCAAATTGAAGAATCACAATTGGCCTCAGTGCAGCTCAAGAAACCAGTATGCCAGGTCAAGGAGAAGGACGGGCCATAGATTTGGGATATGTTCTATGATGGAGCTTGCTCTATGGAAGCTGTAGGAGCAGGTGTAGTGATGGTATCCCCAACACGGGAATGCATACAGTTGTCTTTCAAGATGACTTTTCAGGTCACCAATAATATAGCAGAGTATGAGGCTTTGATATTAGGCTTAAATGCTGCTAAAGAAATGGGAATCAAAGACATAAAGGTGTTTGGAGATGCCGATCTCATCATTCAACAAGTAAAACAAAACGTTCCAAGAAAATCACCCCAGGCTGAAAGCATATAGAGATGAGCTATGGATGCTCAAGGATTCTTTTAGTAGCTTTTGTATCTCATATATTCCCAAAGTCAAAAATCAACTTGCTGATTCGCTCATTCTGTCTGCTAGCATGTTCATCCCTCCCATGCCCCCTAAATTGGCTTATGAAGTTCAGGTAAAATACAGACCATCTCTGCTTGATAATGTCAAATACTGGAAAGTTTTTGAGGATGATGATGAAGTCAATAGGTTTTTGTAAGTCATTGATGAATTATCTATAATGCAAATTGATCAAGAGAATGAAGCCATGGGGGAATGTCACCAGTCTCAGCTAAGAAACAAAATTGGCCAAGACAACATTTATACAATTGCCTAGTAACCATATACCTAAAGGGTTGGTGCCTCTAGAGAAGTTGTTTGACCATAATGATGTACCCTATAAGACTGCCCAAAAAGAAAATAAGTTTGCAGTCCATAGGCATAACATAGGGAGCCCAGATCATCCAAAGTATGTAAATCTGTCCACCCACTTCTCTACTACCCAAAGTTCTGAATATTGCACCCTAATGAAGCAATTTGCCGATGTCTTTGCCTGGGAATACAGTGACCTTAAGAATTATGAAAAAAACATCATTCAGCATAAGATCCCACTGGAGAAAGACACCATCCCTTTCAAGTAGAAGCTGAGACCCATAAACCCTCTGCTACTCCCTTTGATTGAAAAGGAAATTAAGAAATTGTTGGCTGCCAAGATCATAGTTCCCCTGAGGTATTCGAAGTGGGTAGCCAACCTGGTAGTTGTGAGGAAGAAAAGTGGGGAAATCAGGCTGTGTGTTGACTTTAGGAACCTGAACAAATGCTCTAAGAAAGACAACTATCCCCTACCCAAGATGGAACATTTGCTACAAAAGGTTTCAAGGGCTAGAGTCATGTCTTTCTTGGATGGATTTTCAGGGTACAACCAAGTTGTTGTACATCCAGAGGACCAAGAAAAGACTGCCTTCACCACTCCTTGGGGCACTTTTATGTACTCCAAGATGCCCTTTGGATTGATGAATGTTGGGGCCACCTTTCAAAGGGCCATGGATATAGCTTTTGCAGGAGAGAAGGACAAGTTTGTCCTAGTTTACCTGGATGATATAACAGTTTACTCCAGCAGTCATCAGGATCATTTGCAGCATTTGAAGAAAGTGTTTCTAAAGTGCAGAAGGTTTGGGATTTCAGTAAATCCTAAGAAGTCACAATTCGCTTTAGAAGAAGGCAAGATTTTAGGACACGTTGTTTTTGCTACAGGTGTCAGGATCGACCCAGAAAGAGTTAAAGCAATACAAACATTGTCTATCCCAAGGTCAAAAAAGGACATTCAATCCTTTTTGGGCAAGATCAAATTTTTGAGGAGATTTATTCCTAATTTTGCAGAACTAGTGAATCATAACACCTCCATGCTAAAAAAGGGATTAGAGATTAAATGGACCGATGCAACAAGAAAATCTTTTGAAGCCATCAAAAGAGCTATTATGGAAGCTCCCACTCTAATCAGCCCGGACTATAACAAGGAGTTCCATATCTTCTCTTTTGCTTCATGTGACACCTTTGCAACAGTCTTATTGCAGAAGGATGATGAAGGTACAGAACACCCAGTGGTCTTTTTCAGAAAAAATTTAAGGGATGCTGAATTAAGGTATGACATTATTGAAAACAGGCTTATGCTCTTATTAAGTCTTTAAAGGCATTCTGAATCTACATTCTGCACTCCAAGGTGATTGCTTATGTACTCTCTACCTCAGTTAAGGATGTCCTAACACAGCCAGATGTTGATGGAAGAAAGGGCTAAATGGGTTGCAAAACTCATAGAGTTCAGTATAGAGGTAAATCCCACCAAGCTTGTCAAAGGCCAAGGCCTGGCTAAGCTTATGGCTACAGAAAATTGTAGTCTGTTGGACATAAATTGCATAGGTGCAGATTCAGAGGTTGAACAAATAGAGAAGGCAACTGAAGAACGAAAGCAGAACTAGTCATTCGCTGATAATTTGGCTACTTGTGAATGGTATTCCAGTATAGCTCATTTCTTGTTGCAGCTAGAAGTCCCCCTAGGGCTTAGTTCAAGCTAGGCTAGGACCATCAAGCTTAGAGTAGCCAAATTTTGTATTATTAAGAACCTGCTTTATTGGAGGGACCCATTTGGAATCCTCTTGAGATGTATAGACAAAGAGAAATCTGTGGAAGTCATGCACTAGTTACATTCTAGCATCTGTGGAGGACATCATTATTGGAAAACCACAACTCACAAGATCCTGAGAGCTAGATATTATTGGCCCACTCTATTCTCTGATGTGTTTTCATTTGTGAAATCTTGTGATAAGTGCCAGAGGTTTGCAGGAAGGCAACAGCTGAAATATTTTCCCCTGAAGCCAATACATACCAGTGGCCCTTTCCAGTAGTGGGGTTTGGATTTCATAGGGGAGATTAATCCCCATTCCAGTGGCTAGCATAGATGGATTTTAGTAGCCACTGATTATTTTACCAAATGGATCGAGGCCATCCCCACTAAGAAAGCTGATCACCAGGTTGTCATGAAATTCTTGACAGAAAACATTTTCACTAGGTTTGGCTGCCCAAACAAATTGGTTACAGACAATGCAACAGCTTTCAGGGTGAAAGAATTGGTGGACATGTGTGACTCAATGGGCATTAAACTAGTGCATTCCACCTCATATTATCCTCAAGGTAATGGCCTAGCAGAATCATCCAATAAAAGCCTAGTAAGGATAATCAAAAAGTTGTTGGAAGACAACAAGCGGAGCTGGGATTCCAAACTAAAGTTTGCATTGTGGGCTGACAGGGTCACCACCAAGAAGTCCACAGGGAATTCTCCATTCAAGTTGGTATATGGAACTGAGGCTATTTTCCCAATCCAATTGATCCTCCCTGTGGCCAAATTCTTGCAAGAAGAGCAGAATGAGGAAAGTGACATGGCAAGGAGGATGAGTGACTTGGCTGAAGTTCATCAGATCAGAGATCAATTGATTGAGAGGTCTGCAATACATCAAAGGAAAATCAAGGAAGATTTTGACAGAAAGGCAAAGATGGATAATCTTCAGGTTGGTGACTGGGTCCTCAAATGGGATGCACTGAAGGAAAAGAAAGGAAATCATGGTAAATTTGATGCTCTATGGACAGGACCATTTGTCATCTCTCAGGTCCAGGGAAACAATACTTTCATGCTGCAAAGTTTGGAGGGAGAAACTGTTTTTGATGGCCCAGTCAATGGGCGGTTTTTGAAAGTTTATTTTGTTTAAGGCTTTTAGGCCTCAGTATTGTAAATATGTTATTTTTCAAAGTTTTAGTGTAAGCTTAGATAGACTCCATGCCCAATGGAATACTACGTAATATTTCTGATCTTTTTTCCTATGTAAAAGGTCTATGGTTCTTGAAACCTCACAGGGGGGATTTCATCCCCAGAAGGAGCCAGTGTTAGCCCTGAGATGTAGTGCTAATTTTTTTTTGAAGGATGAAGGAAAGGCTTGGTCTGCTTCACTGTTCTTAAAGGGGTCCCACATGGGCCATCATTCCCCTTCTTCTTTTACCCCGCTCACACTCTACCCGTCCCATTTCCTAAATTAACCTTCATACCCCGACAAAACCCTCTTTAATCTTAGCCCCAAGTGAATTAGCCAAAAACCCCCATAAAACCTTACCCATTTTCCATATGTGCCGTCAACACAGCTCTCAAGGGCGCCTCATAATTCCACCTC
Source organism: Pinus tabuliformis (assembly GCA_031772625.1). Taxonomy (NCBI): domain Eukaryota; kingdom Viridiplantae; phylum Streptophyta; class Pinopsida; order Pinales; family Pinaceae; genus Pinus; species Pinus tabuliformis. The sequence continues at coordinate 710,173,158 of CM062805.1, read as the reverse complement.
CCTCTGCCGTTGATCTTTTCCCGCCGATCCTATGGCCCACATTCCTCCCGATCAATGCATCATGCTTGATCATTCTCCACCGTTAGATCAACCCCGCCAGATCTAACGGTCAGTGTCCATATCACACAGACAATAAGCGCAAAAAGTACCCACCTAATGAGGGCAGTTTTTCTCTTTCCCCACCGCTATGTGTCATCCACTGAATGCCATCGGGAAAGTTCTCACATTTTCCACTTACCACTCGATGCCCGCTCGATAAAAGTTATTTCCACTTAAACTAAACCACCCCACGTGTTACCGTCTGTGCATCTCCGTCGCCCGATAATCGTTCGATCTGCCAGCCGATCCAACAGCCCAGACATGTTTTTCTCCTGCCACAACCGCTAGCCTCCAATAAGTGATCCCCACCACACATCTCCCTTGATCCAACGGCCACCATTCACGATCACTCACAACCATCCATCTACCCATGCACTCCATACCCCACGTCCTGTCTATTACTCGAAGAAGAAGATGGCTGACTTTGTCAATCTGGCAACAGCCTGACCATGAAACTGAATTCAAAGAAGAGCATGGCCGAAGGAGAAAAGGACACAACATGACTCAACAACTGAATTAAATAGTCATGGAACTCCATTTCCCTGATCAATCCGACCACCTGGAGGACAACATGGTACCAAAACTGATCAGGTTTTCATAGTGGAGAAAGAAACTACGTTCAAAGATGCTATCAAACAGTTAATGGTAGTTGGTGGTCAATTAAGACCCCTCCATCCCTAAATGGCTAAGGGCCATTGTAATGATAGATTATAAATAGCCAGAAGAAAGATGTAATCAGGGTTGGAAATTGTGTTTCGGTTCAACTTCTGGAGACTGTAGATATTCTGTAACTTGTAGCGTCTCATCTTCATTTTCAACAATGCAAGCTTCTTTTGCTATTAATTTCTCAATGCCCATTTCTCCTCTGTTCTAAGCTTGTGCCTGAAGTGTTGTATTCATGATTTCTTCTACATCTAATGCTAGATAACTGTCATCTTATCTCTGGATTGGACAATTGAATGTATCAGTAAGTAGGTAACTTAGGTTTCTTCTGTATCTAATGCAAGATAACTATCATCTTATCTCGGCATTGATAGATTAGATTGGCAAGTTTCTTTACTAGTTGCAGCTGGCCATCATACATTATGTATGCATCTGCTGGTGTGGTTAGTATTCTTCGTCTGTTCACCTAATTCCTAAATTGTTGAGCATTGGTGTTCTAAAGCCTTGTAGTCTGAGGGTGTTCATGCATGTCTGGAGTGAAAACAGAGTAGAAGTGGTTATCTGGCTTGAACCAAACCATCACCCATCCCAATAAGTTCCTAGAACCATATTGAAGATTATATGTTACTAGGCATCTCCGAGCTACAACCTAGGAGAGTTTCTTGGAGCTCTAACAGGAGGCTCTTTCAATTTTTTTATGGAATTACTAGGAGGGTTTGAAGCTATTAAGAGGAGGAATTTTGTAGTGAATCTTGTGTTGTTTGTCTTATTTTCCTGTAATTTCATGTACCCACCTCGTTTCTGAAACTTTTCTACATTTAAATATAATATCATGCAATTTTCATGGCATTTTATGTTGTAAATTTGATCTATTGTGATGATGGTATGGAATTGTTAAACTAAAGTGAATTTTGGCATCGATATGATGGTTTACTTTAGTTTTTGCAAAATTCATCAAGGTTGTTTGAAGAGTAACTTGACTTCTTTGATAGGTTTTACAAGGGTTTTTAAAATAAATGGAAAATTTTCAATAATTTTTTGTTCTCTAGTAGTTTCATTCTTAATTGCTCAACTACCCGCCATATTTGATAAGTTAAAAGGAATCCTTAATTTCTCCTTTAAATCTGATATGATATGTTCTCCATTTTCACCCTTATCAAAATTTCCAACTCTTCATGTCAAACCCAAGGTTCATGAATGCTCCAACTTATGACTAGTGGAAATGCAACCGAACAAGATTATGTTAATGGTTGATAGTTTTTCCTTTAATCCACATTCTTAAGAGAGATTTACATTTTAACATAAATCAATACACAATTTGAATGTGATTCATGTACGATATTGACACCTTTTCGAAGGCTCATAATGAAAGCTGAATGTAGGTGATGTGCAAATTTTCAAAGACATAATAAATATCAGTTAGATTCTAATTAGTTTATCTATATTCAAAACAAAATGAATAAATGCTTAAAATGATTTAGATACTAATTCAACGGTTACAATAGTTCTTCATGCTACTTTTCTTTCTTGTGACAATTTTATAGGGGAGAATAAAGTACATGATCCTTGAACCTAAACTCAACGTCTAAAACAACAATCATATTCAAGACAAAACAACATAGTCATTTCATAATCAAACATTCACAGGAACAATATTAATATATAGTCTTATTTTCTACAAGCTAGGGTCATCTACATTTCTTTATTGAAGTATTAGGCCAAGAATGAACAAATTAGAACATTGATCCTAGAAATCATAGAAATATGCTTCGCAATATTTGAAACAATGATAGATGACTTTATGAAATTTTTTAAATAGAATATCATTAACATAATAGAAAATTAATATCATAGTTCGATGTTCTTAGGCTCCGCACTACAACAAATGATAGTGTGACTTTGGGGCCCCAACACAATGTTAGGACATATTTGATGGTAATTATTGTCGATATGTCTTCCAAGCTATATGAATATTCAGGATTTCAAATGTTCTAGGACTTTCCATCTTCTATAATTTATGTTCCCCTTTCAATGCTTGATCAACTAACTTTTTAATGGCTTTCTTCATGCTAATGGTGTAATAGTTGAGTTAGATGGTCACTTAGGTGGGAGCAATGATGAATTTATCCATTGAATCATCATCCACCTTTGAAATCTGTTCAATTTCAATGATCACATTCATTTGTGCCCTGGTTATTTCCTAAAGATTTAGCTTAATATGGGTAGAGTTGGACAAGTCTTCTATTGATTCAAGCTCCCATTCCTCCATCAATTCGATGGCAGTGGCCCACATTTTCTTGGAAAACATGGTAGCTTCATTCCTAGTTGTCATAACAACCTTGTACTTTGATTTCCAAACATCAATCAGAGAGTGGTATTTCACCTTTTGTTTCTTATCATGTTAGGGTAGTGATTCCAGATCATCCTAATGTTTCTTTTACCAGTCAATGAGTCACTTGGTCAAGAGATTTACTTCCTATATTTTTTGCTTCACTGGTTATCCACTCCAATTGTTTGAAGTGATCTTGGATCTTCCCCAACTTACCCACTAAATATTGTTGAGCCTTTTGAAGTTTGTTATTGATTTTGAGGGCATGTAATTTGAGTATCTAAATGTCATCTTGTGCCTTTTGGGCTTGTTCAACCTTAGATATAACCTCTTTCTTGTGACTTTTCTTTCATACCTTTAGCTCAGTGTTCTAATCTTCTTTCAGTTGTGCCACTTACTACTCATATTGGTCCTTGAAGGACTCCAAGAGTGCTATGCATTTTTCTTCTAACCCATCCTAGTGTTTGGCTTCCATTCACCACCTTTATTCTTTCTCTTGTTCCTGCAACGATGCTACCACTTGGGTTAACTTCTCCACATTGATGGATAGACTTTGAGTAGTTGTTTTATTTTTCATTGTGACAGGTCCTAAAATAGAGGTAGTGCCCATAACTGCCTTTTGATTGATCTGGCCAATGATGCTCCATATTATTATTTGTTTAGGGCCTTCCAAAATAACCACCTCTTCTCTTGCCATTCATATTTTTCTTCATTTGCGGACATTGCATAAGACATATTTTTGGATTTTATATAATAATAGTCCCCTAGTTCAATGATTTCTTCACTGAGATCCCTTGAATTATCAACAATATGTGCAGTGCATATTTGCTTAAGGACCAACAAAATAGAGGAAATTGGATTTTGAGAAATAATGGAACTTTTTATTGGTATACTTATCAAAGTGCATACCTCTATGAATTTCTCTTATCAAGAAGATTTAGGATGACACTCTAGTTTCTTCCCCTTGTGATCCTCCTTCTACAATATGTCTAATCTTATTGTTGTTCCTTTTTAGCAGAAGTAGCTTGTTCCCTTGTTTTAGCTTCAACCTAGGCTAGTATTTCCTATTCTTTCTAACTTTAGCTTCACGCCACTTCCTTTATAAGGATTTGACTTTATCCTTTTCTTCCTCATCCTTGGATTTTTGAATGGATTCTATCTCCAAAGAGCATTTCTATCTGTTATCACTCAGGTTGTCCTTAAGGCTCCTTAAAGGATACGGACGAGGTAACCACAAACCAATCTTTGGACTGCAGGTCCTAGCCTACTAGCAGTTAGAGAGGGCTCTCTCTTTAGGATTTAGCTTTGTTGATGATGATTTTAGGCTAGTTATTGAATTCAAGGGGTTTTGTTTGAGTTTTGGTGGGAAGGATGATGCTTTCAAGTAGAGAGGTAGGTATAGTATAAGAGTTTCAAACCATTGGGCATGGAGTCAAGGATTAGGACTGCTGGTGCATTTTCTTGGTCACAAGAGGAATATGGAGCAAGACAGTTACACATGAAACAACTTTCAAGCTAAATGGAGATGGATTGAAGGCTAAGGAATGAGAGGCAATTAAGAATCTCTCTTTCAACTTAACAGAGGGAAGATGAATGAGCTCTATCTAGGAGCAGTAAAGAATCCCTAGATAATTGTCAAACATGAATGAAACAGAGCAAATACGAGCCATGAGGAATTCATATTTATGCCTGAATCAGAAGAAAACATATAGAAGTCACAAAAACTGAGCATAGAGTGCAGCCACGCAAATTCTAAACTAATCTTTCTTTCTGTAACTTAGATGGTGATATATGTATGATAAAAACATATATGAATTTAAAACAGAGATAAGAAACACTTATTGAGTCATGTTGCAGCACAAGAATTCCATATTCATTCTTCAAAACATTAATAGCATAGTAGACAGTCCATCCTCCAAACTTTTCAGTAGTCTTTGATTAATGAAAATATCAAGTATACAGAGCGAGTCTCTCTTGGAGTAAATCAACCAACATACCCTCTAAACAGTAAATTAGGGTGGTTTTATAAGTAAAATATCTACAAAACAGATCATAAAAGATCTGAGGAAATAAGTGTCTTTAACCTAACATATGCCTGAAATAAATGCAATAAAATATCTTCGAGCTGCGCTGGGGGCAACTGTATCAAAAAGAGTTAATGTGTTGTCTTTATGGCTCTATGCTGATCACTTAGCCATAACTGTACTTTGGGTTTTGATCCCTGCTCTTGAGTGGTTCTGAGGTGTATTAACTGTGATTTGAGAGTTTTGAAATAGATCCACCGCTTTCTTTGACTTTTCTTGAGGCCTTCAATGTTTTGCTGCTTTGGAAATACGGATTTCCATTAGAAACATTTAACTGATACTCTTTGCCGCTTCCTCTGATACACTTTCACTGAACCTAGGCTCTTTAATGTCTTCTAAATTCTTTAAACTGTCCCATCGACCTTTTATGGCTGCTGTTCGGCCCTCTGTTGCCTTTAGAATTGTCTTTGCCCCTTTTCTGAATCTTTGCAAAGAAATTCATGTGAATTTTGTGAATTTTGGGCTTGCTAGTAGCCGAGCCATGAGGGGGCTTCCATTTTGGCCTATTTCCCTTAGCGATGCGCAAATAGTGCTAAGCGCTAATCGCGCATCAAAAATTGCCTCGGTTTTTCATTCCGGGCATCCGTTGGTGCAGATTTCGCGCTTCGCGCCCTTTTTGATGATGACGTCAGCGGTGGGTCCCAGTATGGTGGTGACGTGGTAGGGTGACGTTAGTAGGGTGACGTCAGTAGGGTGACGTCAGTAGTACGGTTGGGTGACATGGCGGTATGGTAGAGGTGATGACGTGGTAGTGACGTGGCAAGGACACGGTGGCAGGAGGCCGATGCAAGATGATGACATTAGCGGTGACGTGGTGCTGACGTAGGAGGGCGGAAGGCGGTATCTGGTTTTCTCCCGCACCACTTTTCAGCATAGGCGGTATTGGGGGAGGGGCCTTCGAATACATCGGGAGGCTGACAAGTGGCGGGGGTACGACGGGGAAACCGCCCATTCCCCGGGCGTTAAACTCCGGTAGATCAGGGCGCAAGAATTACTGCCCACTATTGATCTCGGGTGCTGGGCATCGGACGACTGGCGGTAAAGTTGAGGTGATAGGGTGTTAGGGACGGGACCCGTCCATTCTATTTAATAAAAAATGCGCGATGGGGGGGGTCCAAAACTTTGGAAATGTGGGTTTTATGGGTTAGTTTTAAGCGGGGGGGAACGATAGTTTAATGTTTAATAAAACATTTAAACATTAACTTTGGGAAAATGACTGTGGAGGGTAGGAATATGAGGTTTTATGGGAAAAGGGGTGGATATAGGTTATTGGCCTAACCAGAGGTTGAGACCAATCCTAGTGTTATGACACAGATGGGTTCATAATAGTCCCAGGTGGACTATTATATCCCAGAACTGTATGTACATAGCTATAGTGCTATAGGGTGGGATATGTACTATTTTTGGGGTTTTTTATATAGTTTTTTGTGTAATAGGGGATAAGGAGATGATCTAGGGAGCTAGATAATAGAGTTAGGAGTTAATATGAATTGGTGAGGTGAAGTGTAGAGGAGAGGCTAAGTTTGTGAGCTGAAACTTAGACATAGGAAGTGAATGGACTGTGAAGACATGATTTTACACAAGAAATGTGGCTTCTTGTCATTGAAGAGAGTCAAAGCTTGACTTGGTGCTTTACAAAAAATGAAGTGATAACAGGGCTAGTTGGGCAGATCCCAAGGTCCTCAAGGGGATGTTAGTGAGTGATTTGGGGAATGAGAAGAAGGGGAAGTTAGACATGCCTCGCTTGAGCTCCTCCAAATGAAAAACTGCATCATAACTGTGATCTGAAAAGATATAACACTTGAAAACTGAAATGGATCACACAGCTTGATTCTGCAACCACAAAACTACTTACCCAGCCTACTTACCTAACATTTTTTCTTCTTTCTGCATGGGTGCACTTGGACTTGCAGACCCTGATTATCCTTTTTTCTTTTTGCTATCCTCCTATCTAAATCTACACTTATTTCTTCCAAGGGCCCAAATTAAGCAGTTGGGCTCCTTTGTTTCTCTACCTATCTACAAATCTGCCAAGATTAAACTGTTTGGACAAATTTTCATTCTCTACATTCTAAAACAAGAAATTGAAACCTAGGGGAGCCAAGATTAAGCTGTTTGACCTTCCCTTAACAGAAAATTCTTCAAAAAGGAATAACTCATCAAAATTGGAATACAGCAGTGGCATTTAGACTGGCACACTTTCATGGCCTTTTCTTTGACCTCTTTTGGAAATATGGAGCATTTCAATATGCAAAGTATGACATCTTTGGCACTTTCAATTGTCAATCATGAAAGATGAACACCTGTTGCAACAGGAGGCTAACACTATCTTTCCTTTTCTCTTGGCCCTTGTTTGAGATATTGGATAGGCAACAGTTTTCCTTGTTCCCTTTCTTCCAACCTCTGATTTACCCCCTCATTTGTTAGAACATCTTGAAACATTGATTCATATGGAAGGGAATCATGACTAGATACATGTGATAGCTTCACTAACTTTTAATGATCTTTGATTACACTAGTGAGGAGATTAAGCTCCTTAAGTTTGCATGCTTCCTATATTTCCCAAGGAAACTTAATCAGTGCATAGTGGTTGATTCTGATAGGAAATATTAGCCATGATATGTTAGAATTGATGTCTAGAACCAACATTATTCTAGTTCTGAAAAATATGATAAGAAGCCTCTCCTATCATTAATCAATTGAGGACTAATTGTGGCATCAAGTGAGGGGCGACAAAACAAAATACACTTCGATATATGTGAAGTGTTCTTCATAGTAAAAATCCACCATTCCTATAAGGATTTTATAGCTTCTTCATGTATCCTAGGGGCTGGAAAACCAAAGATAATTTGGTGTGTTCGCGTCAAGAAATGGTCACAAATATCATAAAGTAACTTGGGGTAGTATTCTACCTATATATTCTTACAATAGATATGAATAGGTGGCATCTTTGGTGTCCATTTCCAATTTAGACCAAGAAACTTGTTGGAAGCACAAAAGGAATCTATTAAATAGGCCAACATGTAAAAGTAGGGGCCATGATTCACTGGGGCTTCATTTACCTTTAGAAGGGCTTTCAACAAGTTTTTCGACAAAATGTTTGACAAATTGAATAAGTGACTAGTAGAATTTATCTCTGTCACTAAAGGAAACCATTCAACTTTAAATTGAGAGGCACTAAGCTCACCATATAACCTATTGATCACCATTGTGAGATGTTGATATGGTTTCTACATGTGCTGAGTAGGGTACTTCTTGTTAGATCACTCTTTGAATGAGTCAATGTCCCACCACTATCCCTTCATAATTTTTATGAATTTAGGATGAGTGGAAAATAAATTATCTAGGAACTATTTATTTATGTTGATTTAAGAGGGATTGAGATGATATATCTAGCTAAAATCCTTATTCTTCAGGGAGGCCATGACTTCCCCTGTGTTATTGACTATGGATTCTCATTGTAATTCAACATGTGCCACTTCCCATATTGTCATTTTGTTATATGACATTGTGGATGGCATCATGGGTATATGATATATCTTGGATTTCCTTATGTAGCACATTGCCTTGAAATCATTATCATTTACATCAAATTCAGAGTTGGAATATGTCTCATAAATTCCCCACCAATCTGGGTATACATTGGTTCCATCAAATACTCTAGTAGTATCAAAGTGGTTTTCACTTGACAGAGGGTCTAGCACCATGAGTTCAATGATATTTAGAATTTTCCATTTCCATTTGCATTTTTTCAATATTTTTCAACTTTTTATGCCCTTGACACCTACATGCAATAACATAGATAAGTTTCATAACATATATCGTATTCCTGATTAACAATAGATACAAAACAAGGTTTCTTACTCTTAGTATAATTGAACTCTATATTGGTGATCCTTAAATTGGGAAGCTAGATTTCATGCTAAAAGGAGGCAGAGCCAAGGGGAATTCCACAAATATGTATCTCAAAATGAGAAAGGGTAAGTCTTTAAGACTCCCTTTATAACAATTAATGGCCACTATAAGAAGGTTTTAATGCAATCTAACAAAGCGTCACATTGATTTCACCATAAAATATGTGTTTCTTTCCAGGATTGAGGGACTACAATTAGAAAATCCTAGTATCAACGTAGTGAGATCGTGTCGATGGGATTTTAGGCTCAGGGAGGTAAATCGAGGGAAAATTCATTAGGATGTTTTAATGAAAAGTGAGTTATCCCCCTTTCAAAAGCATTGAACACAAAATTCCTTGAGAAGGGCATGGTTATCTGTCAGTGAAAGATAGGGGCTGATGTCTAGTAGGAATAAGTGTTAATATCAATAATGGTTAATTGAGGAGAATTTTTAGCTAACTCAAAATTTCCCTCACATACAACTTCTTATTATGGCAACGACGTTGGAAAATTGGAAGAAGTAAGAATTAAAACAAGATTTCACAACAATTCCTTCCAGCTTCTGAGAGTCAAAAAAAGAAGAGGTTTAATAGTTGATGTTATGGATTATGCTCTAATTTCCAATACAAGGTGTGGTACGAGAAAGAGAGAATACCTTGATGAGTGATTTTGAAGCCTTGGAGCCTGTTTGGGGGTTCTCCAAGGGATTGTTGAGTAACATAACTTAAATTTAAGGGAATAAAACTATGGAGGGCCCCTCACACAATTGTTTCATCTTTAATAGTTATGATGGGGGAGGTTTTTGGGAACAACATGAGGTTTCCCCCTTGAAGAGGCAAGTGAACATTGTGCTCCTAATAGAAAAAGTATTTTATTTTGGCTACTATATCATTGCACTCATTATTTTGATTAATTTTTGCTAAATATATGGATGCCAATTGTGTTTATTCTCTAAATGCTTTTATTAGATACATTATAAATTGTATCCTAATGCTTTCCCTGGCCTTTTCAAAAAACTAAAATATGTTAGATATGCGTTCCAATGTCTATAAAAAACCATAGTGGTTTATCAATAAGTTGGTAAAATTATAGTTAGGATAGACTACATGCAGGAACTACCCATGATTTCATTTGGTTGGAAACCCCTGTAACCCCTATTGGTTCCCCTTCAAGTAGTACCACATCAAACAACACCCATACACATAATCTCACTTTCACATACCCTCAATTATATTGGGAGTCTTCTTCTTCCAAAAATTGCACTACACTGACAAACCCTAAATCCATCACAAAATTATTGCTACCTTGCTCCTCTATATCTTTGTTGTTGTAACCCTTTGAGCCTTTGACCTAACTACCTAGTTTTCATCCCTTGTCCAACATCAAAACCTAAAATTTAAAACCCTACCTAAGCCTAACATATCTAACCTAAAATCCTTTCCCATTCCAGTCATCACTGGTTGTGAATTCATAGAGAGATCCCTCTCTGGTTTAGCAGGGCTAGCTACTGAACCATAAGTGGTTTGAGGTTACCTCCTTCGGGCTCCCTCCTAAGCCTTAGGATATTGTGCAGGATAAAAATTTTGGTGCCGTTACTGGGGAGACAAGTGATATATCTTCCCTGGGAAAGAACGACAAGGATCAGATCTAATTGCTAATGGTGAACAATGATCAGACACATATGAAGGCTGAAATCATTCACTTGGTGACTCCAAATCAGTTTCAAATTTATTTCAAAGACTCCATTGGAGGATGAGCTTTACCAACAGAAAATATGGGAAGATCAGGTATTCAAATTGGACTTTCATCTAAGACTTCATATTCTTTATCATAAATTATTTCTTCTCTTTTCCTGAGAATGTCAAGAAATTTTTCCAGAGTATACTGTATTTGTTGGGATGGGGTCCCCTAAGTCAGTTTTGGGGTTAAGATAACCCAATTTTTGGTACAGTTTTTGTATATAAAGTAAAGTCTCTGTGATTCACAGATGCAGAGCGCGTAGATGAATAGGAGTTAAAGTGGCTTAGCCCCTTGTTTTTTGTAAAGTTTGAGTTGGTTTTGAGATCCACCCTTGGTCTGTGGACCATGGCATTGTATGAAAAAGGCTATAAATAGTGTGTCGTAGAGAGTCTAAGGCATGTTTTTGGTAGTAATTGATGATAGGAAAAGGGAAATGATAGTGAAGAGAAGTGGGTAAGATAGAAGAAATGCTTCTTAACTGAGTCCGTGGAGGCCTAGGTAGAGTCCGCAGCTGAGTGCGCGGACCCTTACAGCTGAGTGCACAAGGTGATTTTGAGTCTGTAACCTTGAATTGAAGATCTATAAAGATAGTTTCCGAAGAATTCTTGCATATTTCTATTTATCTCTGTTAATGTTATATGTTATCCAATGAATAATTTGTTTTATGGAATATTGATCGAATGTTGTGTGATTCTCTCGAATAAGTCTTAATGATGTATGCAATGCATGTTTAAGTACTTTTGCGAAGACTCTGATGAACTCTGTTATGTTTACTAATAACTTAAGTAGATCTGCATGAACACTAATTTAGGGTTGTTCTCTGATGCACGTAAGTGGATAAATTGACTGTGAAAGATCCGCAAGGACTGATAGTAGACCTTTGTGAAGGTCTGAAGACTATTTTAACAGAGTTGCAATAACGTGCCCTAAGAGTTTATCGATATGCACAAAGGCAAATCTAAGACGTTGAAAGACATCACACTAGTCTCTGGATGCAGAAACTTGGTTCTTGCATCCCCCCATACTACTTCGAGTGAGACTACAACTTGCGCTACACATGTTGTAGTGAAATGGCCTGCAGGAGTTAATAAACAAATGTGCTAGCAAAGAGAAGGGTCCTTGATGGACACCAGGTGGTTAGAAGAATTAGCAAACATAAGGCATGAACAGGGCATGAGATAAGGCTCACCACACAAATAGGTGATTATGACATGGACCAGGTCATCTTGGATCTGGGATTTGATGCGAATGTTTTTCCGAAACAGACATGGGAAAGGATGGGCATACTTGCACTGCACTAGTCTCCTATTTAGCTCAGAATGGCGAACCAACAGAAAATAATCCATATGGGATGCTTATGTGAAGTAAAAATTGATATAGAAGGTGCGAGCGCGATGATCAAATTTGAGGTTATAGAAATCGTTGATGACAGTAATCCATACCCCACGCTCCTGTGGGATTGACTGGGCCATTGATATGAATGGGGCCATCAATTTAAAGAAGATGACAATGTTGTTTGAAAGAAAATCACTTCGGATTGTAGTATTGTTGGACCCTACAGAAGGGGCATGATATACTGAACTAGTCCGTGATTACATAGAAGGTGATGATGAACTAAATCAAATCTACAAAATAACAACGTGAGATCAGGACTGGATCAATCTAATGATAGATGGGAGGATTTCATGGGATCGGGAGAGTTACTGCACCTCTGATTCAGATGAGGAGTTAGAACATTGGCAGAATCACTTGCATGAAGTATCCACAACACAATGCAATATGATGATGAAGTCGCTGAGCTGTGTTTCATCAGAGGTAAGGAAATTACCCTATTATGATGTTTAACTAACATTGATCTATTTTTGGATGAATTTAAGTGTGAATTCCTTGAGGATAACCACTTCCAAGCATTAGATTTGGCACTGCGTGCAACACCTGCATGATGGTGGGGTACGCATAAGGATAGTTTTGCTGGATGGCAAGATTACGAAAGAATGATGAAGCTATAGTTTGGACGTGCTAACACTAGAATGACTGAGAAATATAGTGGAAGGGATAATCCGCGTGATCACCTGACAAAATGGGCTAAAACATGGGGGACAGAACCACAACCAGAGTGGGTACATGTATTTTTCCATACTTTGGATACAATTTCCATGGATTGGTATCTAGAAACAGAGATTTGCCATGGCACCACAGAATGGGATATATTGAAGGAAGGGTTCTTATTGACCTTCAGCTTTGAGGATGGCTTCGCAAGAATCGATGAAGCGCTGCAAGAGATTAAGGCAGGTATCTTCAGAATGTCGACGAAACCTATGGAATGGACCCAACCAGATTGGAGCACCCAGTTGTGCCATGCACTAGAATGCTATAATGTGACCGCTGAAGAGGAAGATGAGGATCCAAGGAACATTAATATTCCACAGGCAGAAGGACATTGCGATGTCGAAGGCCCACAAATAGACAACCAATACATCACCATGCCCAAAGTTCACAAAAATTGGAGATTATTGGGACAAGGCTATCGTGGATAAATTTACCGAGTTACTCCACGAATACCAGGATATCTTCCCTACTAAGTTTTTGGATTTGAAGGGCATAATTGGTGATTTGGGCATTATGAAGATCACTCTAAAGCCAGATGTGAAGCCTATTAAACAGAGGTCGTATCACCTTAATTCCAAATACAAGGAAAATGTTTGCCAAGAGCTGGACAAAATGCTGGAGGCAGGCATCATAGAGCCTGTAGAAGAATCAGATTGGGTGAGCCCGATGGTGGTTTAGGAAAAGAAGAAAAAGGGTGAAATAAGGATTTATGTAGATCCACAGAAGCTTAATGATGTGTGTGTCCACGACCCATTCCCAATGTCGTTTATAAATGAAGTGTTAGACAATGTTGGATGGTAGGAGGCCTATTCCTTTATCGATGGGTTTTCCGGGTATCATCAGATCAAGATCATGCCAGAAGATAGGAGAAAAACGACCTTCACAGAGAAGTGGGGATGTTTTCAATACACCGTGATGCCATTTGAATTTAAGAGTGCACCTGCGATATTCTCCCGCGTAGTCATAACAACATTCGAGTTCATTCATAAGTTCCTGGAAGTATACTTTGATGACTGGATGGTAATTGGATTAGTGAAGTGCCATGTAGCAAGTATGCGCCTAATGTTGGATACGTGTCGCAGATACTAGATCGCGTTGAATTTGAAGAAATGCATATTTTGTGTTCCCTTTGGGATCTTGCTGGGTCACATGGTGTGAAAGTAAGGATTGATGGTGGACCCTACAAAGATTGCAATAATTGTGAATTTGGAGGCCCCAAGGAACGTCAAACAATTGCGCACAATGCTGGGACATATGAGATATTATCGAAAATTTATCAAAGCCTACGCTCAAATTACTTCGCCCATGGAGAAACAGCTGAAGAAGGATGCAAAATTCTATTGGGACGAAGACTGTCAGTGAAGCTTAGATATATTGAAAGAAAAGATGGTCACTGCACCAATCTTGGTATTCCCTGATTGGAAAAATGAGTTTCACGTACATGTGTATGCCTCTTGCATTGCGTTGGGTGCAGTGCTAACACAGGTCGGTGAAGGAGAAATGGACCATCCTATAGCCCTCACCAGTAGGAAATTATCAAAGGCTGAGAAGAATTATTCAATGACTGAGAGCAAAGGGTTGGCTATGGTGCACGCATTGTAAAACTTCAGGCATTATCTATTAGGAGGGAATTTCAAGATGTACACAGATCATTCTGCCTTGAAATACCTGGTCAATAACCTGTGTTAGGGAGGAAGATCTACAGATGGTTGCTATTATTCTAGGAGTATGACTTTGAAGTCATTGTGAAGCCAGGAAGGTTAAATCGAGGACTTGACCATCTATCATGGATCAAAATAGGAGAGGAACCTAATAATCTGGAGGAAGGGTTGCTAGATGCGTAACTCTTTGGGGTGCCCGTAATGGATGATCATTTTGCAGACATTATTCACTTCTTGATTATGGGGATGGCGCTGAAAGGAAATACAATTTAGAAAAAGAAGGAATTAGTAGTGTGCACAACTGATTTTCAGTCATTGTGGGACATCTGTGTAAGATGGGTGCAAATGAAATATTGCGAAGATATGTGCCGAACTTTGAGTGGGCTATCATTCTTGCTGAAGCTCATGGGCGAGCTATGAGAGGTCACTATGTAGGCAAGGCAACTACGCAAGGCTATGGTGGCCAATTCTACACAAGGATTCCAAGGTGTATTGTAAGGCATGCGATGCATGTCAAAGAAATGGCAAATCATTACGAAGGGATGAATTTCCATTACATCCTCTAGTATCTCTGTAGCTGTTACAGGGAAAAGTGTCTACACAGAACTTCTTATCCCACTAAGGTGTGATAGCTACCTTAGAAACAAACAAAGTAAAGCTACTTTCGTTTTTCCTTTATGAAGTATAGATGAGAGAAGAACAAAGAAGACCAACCTCTGTCTTGCGCTAATCTCCTGGTTCGATTCCTCTCTCTCTTGATAGTCTTTCGCTACTTGTTCCCTTTCACGCCCAGCTTCACAGAGTACCTATAAGATCACAGTAGCATAGCACTATACAAGAACATGGATCTATAATCATAAACAATCTAAGATCAGATGTAAATTGACCATACAAATGCAGCAAACATAAATGACACAAGAGTATGGAGGAAAACTTGAATAGCGTTTATTGATAAACAAGAAAAAGCCAAGGGAGCTACAACCAGTTGTTCTGACCCAACATCATCCTCTCAGTAAGGAAGCCCCTCTTCACCTCATACAAAGCTTAGATCACCCAAAAATATGATGTTGTCTTAAGAAACCAACAACAATTCCTTACAATATGTAAAATTCCAGCCTCTGGATCTCTGGGATGAGGGATCCATATATAGATATCTGTAAGGGAGATGAGTCAGCTTGTGATTTGATTAGTGTCTTCCCTCTGATAGTTCTTGCTTCCACTTGGAGATTGATGATCTCTTACTCATCCTTGGTCGAATTCAGAGAGGCAAGTGTCACAGGAGAAGTTTATGGAAGTTTCCATGCCTCTCCACCTTGCGGAATGACACTGCCATTTGTCACTTCTCGCCCATCGCACCCCATAGAAGGGCTTTTTGAAATGCAACACACCCACACAGTGTACTTTGCAATGCAATGTACTTTGCATATGGAGCAGCTGAAATGATCCTGTTTTGACCAGTTTTGAGCAGTTTTTCATGGAGAACGTCTAGGAGAAGCTGTAATCAATTGACCTTGTTCCTTTAGGGGTTAGAACAACAATTTTAGGGACTTAGGAGCCCTTGGTTTATGGACATTTCATGCTTGGGGTTGTAGTGCCCAAAAATGTCTATAATAGTTGCCCCCTAAAGCATGAGGTCGTTAATCTTTTGATGTCGGGTGAAATGCTTTATTATGAGGATCCAAAGTTCTTTCAAGCTGGGAGGAGACCTGTAATAAGATACAATACAATACATTATTTTCATAATATTTTCATGATCTAGCTGAGGCGGGCATTCCCATGCTCAGCTTTATAAATTCATTTTCATGTACATAGGACAGACAATCGTCTGAGTGTAGACTGATGATTTTGGTAGAGCCATCATCCCTTTGATTGGATGATTATCTGTGCAGCAATGATGTACATTTGATGTCTTTATTTCCCCGAATATATATCGCAGCCCGGATGGATGAAACTAGATCCGGGGTCTTCAATCTCGTCCGATCTTCACTCGAAGTACAAGTCTATCCACGTGAGAGATGTTCTGGAGTCGAACATGGAAAGACATCGCCTAATTACCAGCCAATGATGTAAGTTGTTAACAAGCGCGAGAGGAATCACCAATAATGATAATAAACCTCAAGGTACTGCAATACAATTCACGTGGTGTGAACAAAGGACTTGGCGTCGAACACCATGCAAAATATTTCGGTCGAAGGCCATTGATGTAAACCTGTCGCCAGAAGTGAGAAACTTGCCATTGAGGCATGCAAGCTTCAAAGTACTGAACGGGGTGTTGTATAGTTGAAGAGTTGTATAAGTTGTTGTTGATGCTCGATGTGATTGTCCACTTCTTGAACCTTAGAATTTTCTATTAAATATGATGTGATGGATCGTGGATGATATCCATAAAGTTCCATAAATGAGACATTTTTGATGCAATATGGAAGGAAGTGTTATACCACCATTTGGCTAGAGGTAACCACTTGACCCATTATGTTTATTTATCATATACAAAGAAATGAAGATATCCTTCCAAACATTTGTTCACTATCTCAGTTTTACCATCAGATTGAGGATGATAAGATGAGCTATGAGCTAATTGAGTACCAAGACAAGAAAATAATTTTGTCAAAAAATTTCCAGTGAAAATGGGATCTTTGTCACTTACAATAATATTTGGGTTTCCATGTAGCTTTTGAATTGTTTCCACAAATGCAGTAGCAACTGTACTAGCTTTAAAAGGATAAGATAATGCACAAAATTGTGCATACTTGGTAATTCCATCAACTAACACCATGATGACACTCTTTCGTTCAGACTTGGGTAAACCTGTCATAAAATCCATTAAGACTTCCTCCCAATGCTGACTTGGAATGGCTAAAGGATGTAACAAACCTAAGTTGTTAACTGTCTCAACTTTATTTTGTTAGAAAACCAAACATTTTGCCACAAACTTCTGAATATCAAATTTAAGGCCATCCAAAAAAAAAATCCTTCTTTACCCTCTGGTAAGTTCTTAAAAATCCCAAGTGCCCTCCTAAGGGGGAGGTGTGCAGTTCAAAAATAATCTTTTACTTGAGTTGGGAATTCTTACAAAGATATAAGTGATCTTTGTACCATAATGAATCATTTTTCCAACTAAATGTATCAAATGTACTGGGATATTGCTGCAAATTTTGAGTGAGTGTCCACACCTCTTCATCATTCTTCCATTCATCCCTTGCTTCGGTTATCCAATCAGGTTGGATAATAGAAATGGTACAAAGTAATGCTTCCACATCCTCATCCTTTCTTGAGAGTGCATTTGCAACAAAATTTTTCTTCCCTTTTTTGTAGATGATTTCAAAGTCATAACCCAACATATTTGTGACCCATTTTTGTTGCTCCTATGAAGATAATCTTTGTTCCAAAAAATATTGGAGACTAACATGATCTATTTTTACCTTGAAGTGTCTTCACATTAGGTAAGGTCTCCATTGCTTTAGTGCATGTAGTATTTCCAATTTTTCCTTCTCATAAATATGTTTGTGTAAATACTTTCCTTTGATTGGACGATTTTCAAAAGCAATGAGTCTTCTTGCATTAAAACAACACCATTTCCAATTCCTAAGGGATCACATTCCAAAACAAAGTATTTTGTGAAGTCTAGCGTAGCTAAGACAGGTGCTTGGCACATTTTCTCTTTAAGATGTTCGAAGGCCTTAGTTGCTTCTGAAGACCAAGAAAATGCATCTTTCTTCAGTAACGTTGTTAGAGGTGCCTATATTCTCCCATAATTCTTAACAAACTTGCGATAATACCCTTTCAACCTTAGAAATCCTTAGAGATGCTTTATGGTTGTTCAGATTTCCCATTCCTTAACGGCTTTAATTTTTTTATGGTCTACCTTAACACCCTCATGAGATACAATATAACCCAAATATCCCACCTCCTGTACTCCAAAGAAACATTCGGAGGTTTTTGCATATAATTTTTTCTACTCCAATAATTTGAGCACCCTGTCAACATGTTGAACATGATCCTTCCAAGACTTGCTATAGATTAGTATATCATCAAAAAATATTAACACAAATTTTCTAAGGAAGGGTTTGAAAATGGAATTCATCAAACCTTGAAATGTGGAAGGTGAATTAGTAAATCCAAAAGGCATGACCAAAAATTCATAATGACCCTCATGAGTTCTAAATGTTGTTTTCAGAATGTCTTTAGTTTTCATTCTAATTTGATGATATCCTGAACGAAGATCTAGTTTGGTGAAGTAAATTGCTCCATGTAATTCATCCAACAATTCATCAATGACAAGAATGCAAAATTTATCTTTAATAGTGAGCTTGTTGAGCTCCCTATAATCTAGACACATACACCATGATCCATCCTTCTTGTGCACCAATATTGCTGCAGAAGAGAAATAAATTTGACTAGGTTGAATTATACCTTCCTCTAGCATTTCTACAACCATACATTCAATTCCACTCTTTCAGGCATATGAATATATGTAACGTATGATGTTTGGAGGAAAAATTCATGTAATCAAGTGAATAGAATGATCATGATCATGAATAGGTGGGAGGCCTTTGGGACTCTCAAGATCCTTGGAATGATTGTCTAAGGCTTTTTGAGATTTGGAGAAATAGATGATTTCAATGTTTGAACCTCTAGTGAGCATAATTGTGCAATGATGCCCCATTGTTCTTTATTTAGAAGCTTTGTCATTCCATTAGAGATAGTTATCTTTCCAAGTTTCCCTGCAATACCCCTTAATTCAACTTCCTTTCCTTCCCAAAAAAATTTCAAGAAACGTTCCTGAAAATTAAAACTTATCATCCCTAAAGATTGTAATCAATAGACTTCTAGTACAACATCAACACCACCCATTTGAATGTAAAGAATTGGAATATTCCCCCATGGTTAGCTTAATATTATGGCACTTTCTATAGAAATTTATAGCTCCTCCATTTGAAACCATCATTTGACACTCTGGTGCTAGATATAGGAAGCAATTCAATTCCTTGGCTATCTTATGATGAATAAAATTATGGGTACTCCCCGAATCAATCAGAACTATTACCTTTTTCTTCTTGATATATCCTTCTATCTTGAGAGTTTGAGGAGTGGTAATTCCTGCCAATGCATTACAAGATATGTTCGGATTCATTTCTTCTTTCTCCGGGGTTGTTTCCTGGAGCATGTCCTCCTCTTTTGACGTTTCTTGTTCCTTTTCTCACTCCTCTTCACAATCTATGTAGAATAATTTATTATCAACACAATTATGACCCTTAGTATATTTGTTATCACAACTGTAACAAAGAACTTTTGCTCTTTTTTCCTCCAATTGTTGTGGTTTCAACCTTGTAGGTTATGGAAGACTAGGAACATCAACACTTCCATCTTTATAGTTGAGTGGTAGACTTCCTTGTTGCCATAATGTTGCTTTCAACTTTTATTGCCACCCTGAATGCCTTTTCCAATGAATCAGGTTCCCAAACGAAAACCTCATGTTGGATCTTATATTTTAAAGGCCATATGAATACATCAATCCTATGCTCTTTTGTAATATCGATTACACTAATATTCAATTTTTTGTGGTTTTTAATGTGCTCTGCCATTAAACCCTTTTTTGTGAGATTTATCAATTGGATAAAGAAAGTGTTGCTCTTTGTATCTTCAAAATGTGGTATCATTTCCTCCATAAAAAATGACCAAGAGATAAGTGGTTTACGAGAACAAATCCATCTATACCATACAAACTAATTGGGTTCTAAATATAAATATGCAATACATTCTTTTTATGAGGGTTGCACATCTTGTAGATCAAAATATTACTCCATCTATAGTCTCCATGTTACCAAATCCTTGCCATAAAACTTCCTCATATCTATCTTTGGAATTTGGTGGTTCTTAAACCCCACATTTGATCCAGGTGGATGTTGGTGACCACCCACCTATCACACTTGGACCCCCACAACTGTCTCTTTCAGTTTTTCAGTTTCCATATTTGTCGCACAATTTACTATTTTTAGCAGTTTTTCGGGTCTTGAACTTCCGGAGCCGTTTTGAGGCCCCAAACAACGATTTTTGGGATATCTGGGAGCAATATGGGTCCACAAACTAATGTTGCTCTTCCAAAAGTTGTAGTTCTTGGATGGATCTTTCTAACGAGATATTTTGCGCGTCAAATAGAGATCGTATGCCAAAGTTACGACCCCAGGAAGTTGATGTACCAATTTACCCAAATGGGGCCCACAGTTTGGCGTTTCATCTTCTAGGGTTAGGTTTTTGGATGTTTAGGGTTTTCCATTGTTTCTCAACAATAAATAGGCCTTTGAGCCTCATTGTAACATAGTTCAGTGGCATGTAGCCACCACATCTCTTCTCAGAGATAAGTTACCATCGCCCTAGCTGGTTTATTTCCATTTATTTTTGTAAACATATTTCAATATTTTACATTAATGAAATGAAGTATTATTTCCACTGCATCTCTATGTTTACGGTTATCTTTGTAATTTGTTGTGTTCTTGTTTAAATCAAGATCAGTGGTATTAGAGTGGTCTGTTTTTTCTTTGTTCTTCTTTGCATGTCCCCAACAAGGTCGGGATATAAGGAGTTAGGGATTGAACTGGTCGAACCTTTGCAAGACCAACCTCGCAAATCCCGACGGCCTCCCATGGCAGATGAAAAAAAAGACGAGGGGGGCAGGGGATCCTATCAAAATCTTGCTCGAAGAAGCCCTTGAGCGACAAAGGAATGCGATGATGGAAAGCTTTGCCCAGATCCTTCAGTGGCTACCCAGGGGCGATGCATCAGCTTCCAACAGCTACTCTAGAAATGCCACACCGTTTAAGGTACAAGTTAATTTCAAAATCCCCATATTTGAGGGTCAAATAGACATAGATGTCGTAGATAAATAGTTAAATCTGCTAGAAGGGTATTTTTCCATTCATGAATTTTTGAGTCGGGAAAATATTGTTTTCACTCTTCTCAAGGCAACCCCCCATGTCAACAATTGGTGGGAAACCTACTACGAGCAAAAGGATGAAAGTATGAGCTCACTATTTTTAGCCACACCCACTTCGAGTTGATTCCAGGATGCCATCAAGGAGCAATATTACCCTGTCAAAAGCTTGAGGACAAATGCATAAAGTGGACCACGCTACGGTAAGGAAGGGACCAAGATGTGTCGAAGTTCACAAACATTTTTCATACCCTTCGCACAAAGTTGGGTATCAAGGACTCTGGGCTGTATTTGGTACTCAAGTAACATGGCTACCTACATAGATACATACAGGAAGAGATGGAGTTCCTGAACATCTCTTCGCCTCGCACGACGTATCGATACGTTGTCAAAATCGAGCCGAAGTTTAAACAGAAGAAGTGAGACTTTGGATTTGTGAATCCGAAGACCAAAAGACAAAGCCAAGGCGGTGTGACCTAAGACAACCCATCGAGGCCGCGAGAAAAGAACAACACCATGAAGCCAAAGAAGGACACAGGAAAGTGGTGTGAGTTCCATAAGAGCCCGACTCACAACACAAGTGAGCATCGGACCAAGCAGTCGTTGGTGGCCGAGTTGAAGGCTTCCGAATCAGATGCATGTTCCGACCCTGAGTTAGAACCCGACAAGGGGAATGTCAAAGGGAATCAGATCATTGATGAAGAGCCTAGCGCCACTATTTCCACCGCCAAGATCCAGAAGAATGAGCCCGAAGTTCTAGAGGAGGGGGAGCGCTATTTCCACTCACAAATGTGGGTGAAGGGTTAGCCACTTCAATTCATTGTCGACAGTGGCAGGCAAAGAACTTCATTTTAGCAGAGGTTGTGAAGTGGTTGGGCCTCCCGACTACACCACACCCGCAGCCATACAGTATCCACTGAATTCACCAAGGACGAGATCTCCGAGTTCGCCAGAAGTGCTGCCTTCCCTACAGCATCAAGCCCTTCACCGATGAGGTATTGTGTGATGTTGCACCTCTGGATGTTTGTGATGTATTATTGGGCCAGCCATACTTGTGGAGGGAACATGCTGTGTATGAGTCAAGGCCTCGCGCTATTATTATTACTTTGGGTAATTAATTATATAGGATACTGGAGGTAGCCCCACCTACTGCCACCTCTTTGATCTCTGCTAAGAAATGCAGCAAGATCATCTCTCAGACTAGGAAATTCATTTTCTGTCTGGTTCGCTCCCAAAGTAAGGGGAACATCGTAGCCACATCCATGAACCCCGTGAAGGGTTCCTCCATGCAGCAGCAACAACAAAGGGATATGGTCATGACAGAACATAGGAATAACTTCTCCTTATCCACAGGGGTACCACGCAAGTTTCAAGTGGGCGACAAAGTCAGGTTGCATCTGCAAAAAGAACGCCTTACAAGAGCCCATTAGAAGCTCAGACCACTCCGACATGGTCCTTACAGCATTACCAAAGCCGTGGGAAATAATGCTTTGGGGTACAACATTCCTCCATTCCTTCGCTTACACCGAGTGTTCAATGTGGAACACCCTCGACCATGCTTCCCACCATTATTGGACACATCAGAGATTGCAGAACAACTCACTAAGGACCAAGCTCAACAGATGGAGGAACTCAATGCAATGGGGACCATTGCTTCCTAAGGGGGGAGGAATGATCCAGGTGGATGTTGGTGGCTACCCACCTATCCCACTTGGACCCCCACAACTATCTCTTTTAGTTTTTTAGTTTCCATATTTGTAGCACAATTTACTATTTTTAGCATTTTTTCGGGTCCTGAACTTTCAGAGCCATTTTGAGGCCCTAAACAACCTTTTTTGGGAAATTTGTGAGAAACATGGGTCCATTGCTTGATGTTTCTCTACCCAAAGTTTTAGTTCTCAGATGGATCTTTCTAATGAGATATTGTGCACGTCAAACGAAGATCGTATGCCAAAGTTATGACCCCGGGAAGTTGATGTACCAATTTACCCAACGGGGCCCACAATTTGGCATTTCATCTTCAAGGGTTAGGTTTTTGGATGTTTAGGGTTTTCCATTGTTTCTCAACAATAAATAGGCCTTCGAGCCTCATTTTAACACAGTTCAGAGGCATGTAGCCACCACATCTCTTCTTAGAGATAAGCTACCATCACCCTAGCTGGATTATTTCCATTTATGTTTGTAAGCACATTTCAGTATTTTACATTAATGAAATGAAGTAGTATTTCTGTTGCATCTGTGTGTTTATGATTATCTCTGTAATTTTTTGTGTTCCTGTTTAAATCTGGATCAGTGGTATCAGAGCGGTCTTCTTTTTCTCTGTTCTTCTTTGCATGTCTCCAACGAGGTTGGGATATAAGGAGTTAGGGCTTGAACTGGTCGAACCTTTGCAAGATCAGCCTCGCAAATCCTGACAGCCTCCCATGGAGGATGAAAAGAAAGACGAGGGGGTAGGAGATCCTATCAAAATCTTGCTCGAAGAAGCCCTTGAGCGACAAAAGAACGCGATGATGGACAACTTTGCCCAAATCCTTTAGCGGCTACCCAGGGGCGACACATCAGCTTCCAACAGCTACTCTGGAAATGCCACACTGTTTAAGGTACAAGTTAATTTCAAAATCCCCATATTCTAGGATCAGATAGAAGCATATGCCATAGATAAATGGTTAAATCTGCTAGAAGGGTATTTTTTTGGTCATGAATTTTTGAGTCAGGAAAAGATTGTTTTTTCTCTTCTCAAAGCAGCCCCCCACGTCAACGATTGGTGGGAAACCTACTGTGAGTAGAAGGATGAAAGTATGGGCTCACAATTTTCAGCCACACCCACTTGGAGTTCATTCCAAGATGCCATCAAGGAGCAATATTACCCTGTCAAAAGCTATGAGGACAAATACATAAAGTGGACCATGACACAGCAAGGAAGGGACCAAGATGTGCTAGAGTTCATAAACATTTTTCATACCCTTTGTACACAGTTGGGTATCAAGGGATTTGAGCTACATTTGGTACTCAAGTACTGTGGCTGCCTACACAGATACATCTAGGATGAGATGGAGTTCCTGAACATCTCCTCGCTCGGCACAGCATACCAATATGCTGTCAAAATCGAACAGAAGTTTAAATAGAAGAAGCGGTACTTTGGATCTACAAATCTGAAGACCAAAGGACAAAGCCAAGGTGGGGTGACCCAAGACAACCCGTTGAAACCGCAAGAAAATAACAACACCATGAAGCCAAATAAGAACACAAGAAAGTGGTGTGAGTTCCATAAGAGCCCCACCCACAACACAAGTGAGTGTTAGACCAAGCAGTCGCTGGTGGCTGAGTTTAAGGCTTCCGAATCAGATGCATGTTCCGACTTTGAGTCATAACCCGACAAGGGAAATTTCAAAGGGAAGCAGATCATTAACACGGAGCCCAGTGCCACTGTTGCCACCACCAAGATCGAGAAGAATGATCTTGAAGATCTAGAGGAGGGGGAGCGCCTTTTCCACTCATAAATGTGGGTGAAGGGTTCGCCACTGCAATTCATTGTCGAAAGTGGCAGCCAAAAGAACCTCATTTCAGTAGAGGTCGTGAAGCGGCTGGGCCTCTCATTTACACCACAACTGCAGCCGTATAGTATCTGGTGGATTCACCAAGGATGAGATCTCCGAGTTTGCCAGAAGTGTCGACTTCCCTACAGCATCAAGCCCTTCCCCAACGAGGTATTGTGTAATCACTATAATATAGTTCAAAAAAGACTTAAAATTACAATTTGAAAAGTTTGTAAGAAAGAATATTACAACACAATGAATTAATAAAACTAAATAATTTCTTAGTGAGCCAAAATAACCAATAAATGATGATTCACTAGCTTCACACTTTCTATCTATCAAGTCAGCTATCAATCAACATGAATTATTTCACCCAATAAAATGCAAAAAATATCTGTCATGACAAGCTAGTGGAACTAACAATTAATGATGACTTGTTGGTTCCTACCTAGCGACATAATAGGGCACATGCAATGATTTACTTTTTTGATCAAATTTATGTGTGACCTAGAAACTAAGGTAGAACTCATTTCCCCTCCACCTTTTTTCAAGAGAATGAATGAGAGCAGGTGCAATGATTTTCCTAGCACAATAAACTTGCAAGATTGTATGTTAGGGTCCTACCCTCCTTATCTCTTAATAAATATGTTAATATAATGTTATGTAAGAAATGTCATAGTTAGTAAATAAGGCTGGTAAGTTTGGAATGCAACTATTATAATAGAGCTTATTTAAAAGTTTCATTTATTAGAAAGTTCCTCCTCCAGAATGTTCTAGGAGGATAGGAAGTAGTATATATAGAGGAAGGAGCATTGTAAAATATGTCTTGGAGAAGTATTATAACTGATCTCTAATCTATTGGAGGTGTTGACACCCAAAGTGGAAATACAATAGAGGAAATCGTCAATGAGGGAGAAAGATTAATTGTAGGTCCCAATTAGGCTTGCCTTAATTCGGAATGATAATCTATGACTAGAATGTGAGCCTAGTTGCCACTTCAAGGTAAGGGAGCCTTTCTTTTGAACTATAATCACTTCTAACCACTAATAATATTTATATCCTTACCTATCTATCTACCTATCTATTTGATTTATCATGGATCTTAATTCGTTGAGAATGAGGGAGCTTAATTGACAGACTCAAAAAAGCTGAAGAGCATGGTCCAATAATTATTTCTCTTTAATAAAAATAAAATATTTAACAATTTCAAATTTATCAACATATTAATCTATCCCACAACCATAAAAATCATTATCCACATTGAGACTAATCAATTAGTTAATATTAAATTATAAAATATTGATAAAATTATGGAAATATACAAGATTCATAAACCATAAAAATTAATAATCACCATGCAAGAGAGACATATCTGTCTTCCAAAAATATTAATCATATTAATTGGTAGGTAGATACTTCTTTTACAAAATATAGCAAAAAAAAGTATGAACATGGAAAATCTAGCCTCTCAACTTTTACCGCCCTTCCCCCCTCCTCCCTCAATGGGGATATTTTATATTTAAACATTAAATTACAATTACAAAATTACAATAGGTAGGTAACTCCTTCAACAATGATGCAATGTGTTAACACCAGATCATGTCACCTATGGAATTCCTGCCATTTTCTCTCAAGGGTCTATCTCTAACTAGCAATGGTGGGATGTGAGGCTCGAATCCCACCCACAAAAGAATGAAGTTGTCTTTAGTGTGACTTTTTAGACTTTCTAGTGCCAGAATCCGACAGAAAAATTTGAGGTGAAATCTTGATTTGTGTTATTTAAAATGGTTTTTTGACTGTATATCTAGATTAAGCACCCTGAAAAATCCCTAGGAACTTCAATTTTGCAGGGTTTACCCATCAACCTTGTGATTTCAATAAATTCCTGCCATATTTTAGAGAAATTAGACTCGTAAAACCCACCCGAAAAGCTTCCAAAAAGTCACAATAAAGACAACTCGCAAAAGAACACCCACACCCCAAGCAAGCAACATCATTAAAGGTTTCCAACACCAATGGGTGGATGGTGGTATAAGTTTTTTTCCCACAAGCATGTCATAGTGCCGCACCACATTATAGGCATCATCGTGCACATGTCAACATGTTGTCATGGGTGCACCACTACTGACATCAGAACTTGCATCTCAGGTCACTTTACTATTCCATCAGTGCACCCGTCTGAAAAAATTAGCACGATTCCATAATTTATGAGTACAAATCGAAGAATTCAAAGAACTATTTATCCTTTCACTACAAGTTTGAACTTTTTCAATCCATTCCCATGATAAAAGCTGTAAAATTCTATATCTTGAACCATAACCCTCAGACTCGCGAAATTCCATTTCAACAAAGAAAACTTACTTTCTCACGAGTGAATCCGGTGCGAAAGATGAATTTATCTTGCAGGTGAGGCCATGAGTAAATTCCTCACTGAAATTCACTGAAGTTGAAGCTCATTTTCCCACGAAACCCTCAATTTGACCTCATGTGCATTAGCCACTTCGAACATTCATAAAATTGCATAAGGTCTTCCCTCCAATTATTGTCCAATCTTCTATTGCCACATGGCATTCGCTTATTGATCTCTTTAATCACCCAAGAGTCTTACATTTTTCCATATATCCCTATTTCAGTTAGTTAGTTGTTTCCAACAAATTCTCTCTTCCAATGGCATCCTCATCAACTAAAAGTTCTACTGACGAATTGAAGCCTAAAGAAAAGATAGAGATTGTCAGGGTGGCTCGCAAGGAAATGAACAAAATCGAAGAAATCATTGGAGTAAGGTGGGAGAAATAATAGATCTCCTTAATCACATGACCAAGGAGGAGGTCACAAAATCAGGCATAAGCAAATCTCACCTTGTAGCCAATTGAAAAGAAAGTAGAAATTAATAGCACTAGTGGAGAAGAAAAAAAAACTATGGTGAATAAAATACAAGATTTTAAAGGTAGATGCAAAGTGTTATATAGAAGAAAATTCCGACCTTCTTTGATGGACATGAGGATTTGTACTCCAAATAAGCTCTTATGAATATCTTAAATTCTATTAAGGAATACCAAAGAGGATATCGAGAGGAAGACTGTCCATTGCAAGGGAAGGATATTGTGAATCTGTATGAAGATCATTTTGAATTTTTATTCTTGTTAAAGAGAAAGGGAAGGTCGATTATGAGCCTATCAAAACCATGAAAGGAAACATTCTAGATGTTTTTATAGAAATATTTGGGCACTGCAACCCCAATCACATATGTCCATAAACCAAGGGCTTCTAAACCCCTAAAAGTGTTGTTTAATACCCTAAAGGAGCAAGGTCAGCTGATTACATCATCTCCCAGAAGTTCTCCATGAAAAACTACTCAGAACTGGTCAAACCTGGACCATATAGACTGCTCCATGCATAGGGTGCAATGCATCTCACCTATTACATACGGGCGGTGCGATGCATACTGGAAAGCCCTTCTATAGGGCACGATGAGCGAGAGCAGACAAATGGCAGAAGTAGTGTGCTAGGTGGAAACCCAGAGAATCTTCTAGAAATTGCTCATATGACACTTGCCTCTCTGAATTCGCCCAGGGATGAGTAAGAGATCTGAAATATCCAAGTGGAACCAAGAACTATCAGTGAAATGACACTAATAAAAATCCCAGAAGATGACTCACTCTCCTGTAAACATCTATATATGGATCCCTCATCCAAGAGATCCAAAGGGGCTAAAATTTGGTAAATTGCAAGGAAGTGTTGTTGGTTTCTCTTTGAAGACATTGTTGGGTGATCTTGCTTTGTATGAGGTGAAGAGGGCTTTCATGCTGGGAGGATGATGCTGGATCAGATAGCCTGGTTGTAATCCTCTCTTCTACTACTTCTATCAATAAAGTTATTTGAGTTTTCCTCCATATGCTTGTATATCTATGAATCTTGTTTATGTATGCATCTATATGGTTAATGCACATCTGATCCTACATTATTTATGGTTATAGATCTCTATGCTTTGATGGTATTTTTCTGCCTTGACTCTATAGGTGTTCTTTGAAGCGAGACAAGCGAGAAAGGAGCGGAGAAAGCTTCATCAAAGGAGAGAGGAAACAAGCAAGGAGACTAGGGAAAGACTGAGGTTGGTGCTCTCTGCTTCTCTCTCATCTATCTCTCATAAATGAAAACACAAGTAACTTTAATCTGTTTGTTTCTAAGATATCTACCCATCTTAGTGGGACTAGCAGCTCTGAATGGACACTAGTTTTCCCGATAAAAAATGGCGACTCCACTGGGGAATGAATAGTTTGTTTGTTTTGTTATTGTTGTTTGCTTTATAAACCACAGATAGAGCTTGAAGTCAAGCTAGCTAGCCTTTGAACTGATTTTGATATGCAACTGCAAAGTTGATCAACGTTGCTTTACTCAATCTCTGGGTTGGTTTATGAACTGAACATCTAACTTGCAAACATCCTAAGTTCCCTTTGTGGTAGCTCAAATAACCTCATTAGATCACCCCCTATACTTTTTGTTTACTGACTATCATTAGCTAAGCTTAAACCCCTGAACTTAGCTGCAAACTGTGAGTGAAAACCAAGCACAATCTCATCCCTAGTCCATCGCACTGTCTCTTTTTGGAAAATTGGATGCATCACACCTCCCATTTGTTGTAGGTGAGATGCATCCCTGGTTCCTTGTGTTACAGGTGCAATGATCGACTAAGACTGTTTCTGCCTCTAGATTTTGGTTTTTTCTTCATTGTCTTAAGCTTTATTTAGTAGTTTTGCTGTCTGTGATCAATATATCTCTGTTGAAACCATCTTCCTTTGCATTATTTAGCCTCCATCAGAAGGAATTGTGAATTTTTTTTTATGTATTTTTCATCATTTACAGTTCTCCTTTGCAAATAGTAGCTTAATTGAACTGTCGTCTTTTGATTTGAAAGTGTCGCAAGTGTTGTTTTCAGTCAAGAAAAAGAGTGTCACAAAGAATTCCTCTTTTAGATAGTCGATTACACTTTTGCCATAGTATTTGATTTGAATCATTAGTATTTCAAGTGTCGAAAGCAGTTTTAAATTCGAAATCGCAAAGTGTCGTCTTGACTTTACTTTCATTTTTTTGAAAAGAAAATTGTTAGTACTGTCACTTTGAAAGAAGATAGTTCAGATCTATACTTAGTTTTCTTTTTTTCATTCTCACATTAAGGGAAGTAAAAAGAAATACATGCATGTGCATTTACATTAGGACTACATGCTGAAGTTGATTTAGGAAAAGTGCATCTAATGTGTGCTCTCTGCTCTATATTGAAAGAATTTCATTTCTCTTTCCTTAGTAGCTAGGATTTTCACTGCAAAAAGAAAGTAAACGATTGTTTATCATATTAGATTGCATATTTAGGAATGTATATCTACATCATGCGGTGAACCTTAAAGGAAAACTTCTTAAGAAAGATCAACCATAAAATAAACTTCAATGAACATAAAAATTCTTTGGAACCTAACACACAACATTTAGAAGTCTAGGCTAGAGACGTATTTCGGTGTCGTAAAGCCTGGTAACTATCGCTTTCATCACAGGCTGGGTGATTCCTCCTCTTCGAGACGACAAGTGCCAGTATGGACTTGTGCTCCTATGTATCATCAAGTATATATTGGGAGACCACAATAGGCTACATCCTTTATCCTTAGGAAGCCGTGTCTGCTGCCATATCGATCACAATGCACTAAACACAACATTCGGGAAGATTGACTGCCGTATCATAAAAAGTATTCTACAGTTTTGCGATTGGTTTGGTAATCCATCTATCTAGATTTCTAGAGTAGTCACTTTCGTTCCTTTTCAGACTCCTTAAAAGAAAAGGTCCATCTGAGAACTTGTCACTTCTGGCTCATTAAAAATCGAAGGCGACTAGAGTCATCTTTTGCTTTTTCTTAGCTCTTAAAATTTGAAAAAGCAAGTTGTGTCAAAGCGTCATAAAATTTATTTTAATCAGAATAACGTCATTGTTCCCTCGTTGGTCTTTAGGTTGAGAAATGGAGTCTACCAATCAAGGATTTCCCCTTGGGGAAATCCTAGTCCCTTCTCCTCTTGGGGGGATGTTGGTGCTCCACACATGGCCACATTGTCCCTTCCAGGACTCACAATTGGCCTGCTTGTATGGCTTTTCTCGGCGTCTGTCATTCAAAACACCGCAACTCCTCAGCAATCAAATCAGCAACCAGATGAAGTTGCTCCCCCACCTTCTACTTCGTTTGTTTCTCCCTCTCCTTCTTCCTCTTCGCTTGGTGAAGCTAGTAACGCTAAAAACCAAGTAACTGAGAAGAAGAAGAAAGGGAAGGAGAAGAAGAAGAAGAACCCAACAACAAAAGGGGGCAACCATACATCATCTGGTGAAAATCCACACACTGCACCTTCCAAACCTAAATCTCCATGTGTCATTTGCAAGGGAGACCACTATCATCGAGATTGTCCCTGCATCCCACGGATCTTGAGGGACTAGTCTCCCCGCTTGCACAATCCAGTGTCTTCAACCACTGACGATCATGTTGAAAGCACACCGTCAACTAGTGAAAACGAAGTCAATGGACAAAAAGGAAGATCCAAATTTCCTTGTAGACTGTGTGAAGGCGATCATGCCCTCCACCATTGTCCCTTCTTAGACAAAGCTAAAAGAGTCTTGGATAATCGTCCTGCATCACCACAGCGACTTCCTCCTAGATACAAGAAACTCTTGCCGAGTCCATCGCTAGTTGAAAATCTAACTGACACACCATTGTTGTCGGTCGAAGCACCTATCATTAAAGATAAACCCTCTGAGTCCACACCAGACCAAAGTCAATAGGTCAAGATGGCAGTCGACCTAATCTTGTCTTCAGAGGGTCCACCTTCAGATGATACTGTCACCAAAGAGAATGAGAACGACACTGTTCAAATTCTCTTCATAAACAAAGACTCTAATGAACATGGGGGCAATCTACCCATTCCTTTACCACAGGAAGGAAGTTCGTCAGATATTTATCCAGCCATTTATTCAGTCCCACCTCCAAGCAACCTAGTCATTTCCTTTGATTGGAATCTACTAGGCAGACCCTGCCTACCATCTAATGTACCCTTCTGAATCATAGTATAAGCTTACAAAATGATCATGGTTAGTACTATTATAGATGAAGGGGCTTCTGTGAGTATCCTTTCCTCAACTACTTGGAAAGTGCTTGGTTCGCCATCACTTCTGCCTGAGATTCAAAATCTGACAGGCTTCAACAAAGGAACCAGTTGACCGTTAGGGATCCTTCCAAATTTTCCTATAAATTTGAGAAGGAAAACCATTCATCTAAATGTGATGGTGGTCCAAGGACCTTTATATTATAATATAATCCTTCGACGTGACTACATTTATAGCATGAGAGCTATCGTTTCTTCACTCTTTCGAGTGTTGTGTTTTCCACATGAAGGCAGAGTGGTCCAGCTCGTAGACTAGTTTTCGTTCCCTGGTTCAATCACAACTATTAGTCAAGTGCCATCCCTAACTGGTCCTTTTGCACAAGGAATGTCTCATCAATCTCCAGTCCGTCATTGCGGGTGATTCGATGATTGTGACTGAAACCCAGGAGGCATGCGACTTGGTCTGCTTCGGCAGAAAAACCCTAGATATAAAGTAGGTTTCCGCGTAGGAATATGACTAGTCTGACAATCCTGTTCGTTTAGGATAATGGATCAGTTTGGAAAAGGATTCCTCCGTCAAAGGTTAGGTGATTGGATTTAGAATCACCTTCATCCATTTCGATGGATAGATCCAAGGAATTTTTTTGTTTGCAAATGTGGATGAAACAATCTTGCTAAAGCAAGAACTTCCGTATGATAACCTGGAAACTCTATTTCGTTATACCTGGGGGCATGCAAACATTTTTTCATGCAAGTGAAAAGTGACCATTTATTTAATTAGTTTATAGGCTCTTAACCCTTTAAACTCATAGGTTGGTTGTTCCTAGCTTGCATAACGAAAGGCTTCAGAGCAAAGTTTCGAATGGTACAATCTCCTAGAAAATGAACCTATCGATGAGACATCCTTATTATACGACTGGCACGAGAAGTTTTACGCAAAGTTCAAGCTCTTTAAAAAATAAACCTCGCCATGAGCAATTTTACGTGAAGTTCAAGCTCATCAAAAAATAAACCTAGCAATGAGCAAGTGTTTCCATAGAGTTCAAGCTCATTAAAAAATGAACCCCACCTCTGGTAAATAACCATTTTGATCGCATGACTATCAGCTTTTGAACCTTGGTCGTGTTCTTACCATCACCTCCACTCTTTTTTAGCTGATCATACACTTCCATTTGATTGTTTACCCTTTTGAGGGATAGCTTCAATGAGTGATTCTATTAGCCACCTTCTTTACACTATTGTGATTGAAAAGTTTCAAACCTTACCTAGAACCAGTTGTTATCCAAAAACATCACTTGTTCCTAAAAAAATGAGTCTCCTTTAAGCTCTTTTCATCTGACTCATAAAATATGAAAAGATTGTTGAGCAATTGGCCTCTCCAACTCATTAAAGCGACCAAAAGTGCCATCCCTCCTCTAGATTTTAATCTTTTTGGACCTGAGGGATTATTACATAAAAATATCAAGTGCTTGTCTTGTTCGGCTTGTTAAAACTATTGAAAAGTCATCCCTTTCGGACTTAAGGGATTACATTACGAAAAAGGACCACTGAAGTTATCTTTACGTCCCTTTTAGACTCTCTAAAATTGAAAAGGACCGAGTTATCTTTGTCGTTAAACTTGCTAAAACAATAGTCACAAACTTTTCCATGCAGGCAAGAGTGAGTTTCATTGTCACTAGGCTTGTTAAAACATAGCGACAGGTTTGCCCGAAGGGAAAATTATAGAACAAGCATATGTTATCCTCCTCAAGCTTGACAAAAATAAAGAGGTACTAGTCAGCAACGACTGGGGAAAAAGGGAAAAAACTTGAATAGCTTCATTGGTAGTAGGTTGCTCTTGAACACGACACTTTCACTCCATCACCATGATTGAGTCGGGTTGGGTTATTCCGTTCACGGTGATATCACCATTGGTCCACCGTACCATCCACTTTTGGGGTTAACGCTACCAATCCATTTCAGTGTCACTGATATGTTCAAGAGAAGTCGCTCAGAGAATTCACCAACCTAGCCAATGTCTCATTTGCAGCAATACCTTCACTCTCCATTTTTCATGACCGCCACCTTGAACCTTGTATCATCAGATCGTTTTCATCTCCACAAAATCATTTGCTCCATTCCATGTCATAGATGTGGGATTCATTAAGGCCCTCCTACAACAGGTCACTTCTTGTTGACATCAGCTCATTATCCAAGAAGTTGGCTTAGGAACAACCCTTTCAGTACTTTGAAGCTTGCATGCCTCAATGGCAAGTTTCTCATTTCCGACGACAGGTTTACATCAATGGCCTTCGACCAAAAGATTTTACGTGGTGTTTGACATCAACTCATGTATTCAACCACATGAATTGTACTACAGTACCTTGAGGGTCATCATCATTATCGATGATTCCTCTCGCACCTATTAACAACTTACATCATTGGCTGGTAATCAGGCAATGTCTTTCCATGTTCGACAAAGAACATCTTTTTCACATGGATTGACTTGTAATTCGGGGGAAGATTGAATGAGTTTGAAGACCCTGGATCTAGTTTCATCCATCCAGGTTGCGATATATTCAGGAAAATAAAGACATCAAATGTACATCACAGCTGCACAGATAATCATCCAAACTAAAGGATGATGGCTCTACCAGAATCATCAGTTTGCCACACAGACGATTGTGTGTCTTATGTACATGAGTATGAATTTATAAAGCTGAGCATGGAAATGCCCACCTCAGCTAGATGATGAAAATATTATGAAGATAATGTATTGTATTTTATCTTATTACAGGTCACCTTCCAGTTCGAAAAAGCTCGAATCCTCATTATAAATCATTTCACCCGACATCAAAAGGATTTACGACCTCATGCTTTAGGGGGCAACTGTTATAGACATATTTGGGCACTGCAACCCCAATCACACATTTCCATAAACCAAGGGCTTCTAAACCCCTAAAAATGTTATTTCATACCCTAAAGGAGCAAGGTCAGTTGATTACATCATCTCCCAGAAGTTATCCATGAAAAACTACTCAGAACTGGTCAAAACTAGACCATATAGACTACTACATGCATAGGGTGCGATGCATCTCACCTATTACACACGGGGGGTGCGATGCATACTGGAAAGCCCTTCTACAGGGTGCGATGAGCAAGAGTAGACAAATGGTAGCAGCAGTGTGCTAGGTGGAAACCCAGAGAATCTTCTAGAAACTGCTCATATGACACTTGCCTCTCTGAATTCGCCCAAGGATGAGTAAGAGATCTGAAATCTCAAAGTGGAACCAAGAACTATCAGTGAAATGACACTAATCAAAATCCCAAAAGCTGACTCACTCTCCTCTAAACATCTATATATGGATCCCTCATCCAAGAGATCCAGAGGGGTTGGAATTTGGTAAATTGCAAGGAAGTGCTGTTGGTTTCTCTTTGAAGACATTGTTGGGTGATCTTGCTTTGTATGAGGTGAAGAGGGCTTTGTTATGAAACCAGCTCACAAAAAGATAGAAAAGAGAGATCCACGCCTTAGAATTCAGCCTCTTCGAGGGGGCAACCTCCTTTACATTACATAAATGAACAATTCTTGGATGATACAAATGACAAAACCTCCTTTCTATATATAGGAGTCTAAGGAGTCACAATATAATCCAGCCGACCTAACAATAATAATATAAAGCCACAAAAATAACAATAGAGGGATTCTATGGGGCACAGAAATAACAATATGGGGGTAATAGGGGCACAACAATATAAATAGGGGTATAACTACAATAGTAATGGGGTAATCACTAGTATTATAGGGACCCAACATGCCCCTCTCCTTCAAAAAAGTGTTGTCCTCAACGCTTGAGTAGTTCTGGATACTTCTGCATAAAATTCTCATCCTCCCATGTGGAATCTTCAGCGGATAAGTTCTTCCACTTGATAAGATACTCTGAAATTGATCGATTTCGTAGCTGTCGAGTTCTTGTTTCTGTGACTGCTTCCGGTTCCAATATAATTTTTCCTTCCTCGTCAAGTTCTGGCAATATTGTTTGAATTGGGAGCTTGTCACCTATAACCTTCTTTAAACATGAAACATGGAAAACTGGGTGCAATCGAGAAGCTGCAGGAAGCTCCAATTTGTATGCCATAGTACCAATCTTTTCCAACACCTTGTACGGACCATAATACTTTGGTGATAATTTATTATCCTTCTTAGCTTGCTTTAGGGACATTTGCTTATATGGTTGTAGCCGTAGGAATACCCAATCACCTACATCAAAACTTCTTTCACTGCGATGTTGATCTGCCTGTTGTTTCATTCTATTTTGTGCCAACACGAGGTTATCCTTTAAGAGTTGGAGGACTTGTTGTTGATGTTCGATGTGATGTTCCACTGCCTGAACCTTAGAATTTTCTCTTAAATATGATGTGATGGATGGTGGTTGATACCCATAAAGTGCCATAAATGGGGTCATTTTTGTTGCTGTATGGAAGGAAGTGTTATACCACCATTCAGCCAGAGGCAACCATTTGACCCATTGTGTCTGTTTATCAGATACAAAGCAACGAAGATATCCTTCCAAACATTTGTTTACTATCTCAGTTTGCCCATCAGATTGAGGATGATAAGATGAGCTATGAGCTAACTGAGTACCAAGACAAGAAAATAATTCTGTCCAAAAATTTCCAGTGAAAATGGGATCTCTGTCACTTACAATAATCTTTGGGTTTCCATGTAGCTTTTGAACTGTTTCCATAAATGCAGTAGAAACTGTACTGGCTTTAAATGGATGTGATAATGCACAAAAGTGTGCATACTTGGTAAGTCTGTCAACTACCACCATGATGACACTCTTTCCCTCAGACTTGGGTAAACCTGTGATAAAATCCATTGAAACCTCCTCCCAACGTTGGCTTGGAATGGATAAAGGTTGTAATAGACCTGGTGTCTTAATTGTTTCAACTTTATTTTGCTGGCAAACCAAACATTCCGCCACAAACTTTTGAATATCTGATTTAAGGCCATCCCAAAAAAATTCCTTCTTAACCCTGTGGTAAGTTTTTAAAAATCCTGAGTGCCCTCCTAAGGGAGAAGTGTGCAATTCCATAAGAATCTTTTGTTTTAGCTGGGAATTCTTACAGAGGTATAAGCGATCTTTGTACCATAACGAATCATTTTGCCAGCTAAATGTATCAGAAGTACTGGAATCTTGTTGTAGCTTTCGAATAAGTGCCCACACTTCTTCGTCATTCTTCCATTCCTCCCTTGCTTCGTTTATCCAATCTGGTTGGATAATAGAAATGGCACACAACAATGCTTCCACATCCTCATCCTTTCTTGAGAGTGCATCTGCCACCACATTTTGCTTCCCTTTTTTGTAGATGATTTCAAAGTCATAACCCAACATCTTTGTGACCCACTTTTGTTGCTCTTCAGAGGATAATCTTTGTTCTAAAAAGTATTTAAGGCTATCATGATCCGTTTTTACCTTGAAGTGTCTTCCCATTAGGTAGGGTCGCCATTTCTTAAGTGCATGGAGTATTGCCAACATTTCCTTCTCATAAATAGCTTTGCTTAAAAACTTTCCCTTGATTGGACGACTTTCAAAAGCAATGGGTCTTTCATCTTGCATTAGAACAACACCAATTCCATTTCCTGAAGCATCACATTCCACAATAAAGGTTTTTGTGAAGTCCGGTGTAGCTAAGACCGGTGCTTGGCACATTGCCTCTTTAAGATGTTCAAAGGCCTTTGTTGCTTCCGGAGTCCATGAAAATGAATCTTTCTTCAATAATGTTGTTAGAGGTGCTGCTATTCTCCCATAATTCTTAACAAACTTGCGATAATACCCTGTCAACCCAAGAAATCCTCGCAGATGCTTTATGGATGTGGGGATTTTCCATTCCTTAATGGCTTTAATTTTGCTAGGGTCTACCTTAACTCCTTCATGAGATACAATATGACCCAAATATTCCACCTCCTGGACTCCAAAGAAACATTTGGATCTTTTTGCATATAATTGTTTCTCCTCCAATAGTTGTAGCACCCTGTCAACATGTTCAACATGATCCTTCCAAGACTTGCTGTAGATTAGTATATCATCAAAAAATACTAACACAAATTTTCTAAGGAATGGTTTGAAAATTGAATTCATCAAACCTTGAAATGTTGAAGGTGCATTGGTAAGGCCAAAAGGCATGACCAAAAATTCATAATGACCCTCATGAGTTCTAAATGCCGTTTTTGGAATGTCTTCAATCTTCATTCTGATTTGATGATATCCCGAACGAAGATCCAACTTGGTGAAGTAAATTGATCCATGCAATTCATCCAGTAATTCATCAATGACAGGAATGGGGAACTTATCTTTAATAGTGAGCTTGTTGAGCTCCCTATAATCTGGACACATGCGCCATGATCCATCCTTCTTGTGCACCAATACTACTGGAGCTGAGAAAGAACTTTGACTCGGTTGAATTATACCAGCCTCTAGCATTTCTGCAACCATACGTTCAATTTCACTTTTTTGGACATATGGATATCTGTACGGCCTGATGTTTGGAGGAACACTTCCTGGAATCAGATGAATAGCATGATCATGATCACGCATAGGTGGGAGACCTTTGGGAGTCTCAAATACCTTGGAATGATTGTCCAGGACTTTTTGGAGATCTGGAGAAATAGATGATTCCAATGTGGAAACATCTAGCGAACATAATTGTGCAATTACACCTCTTTGCTCCTTTTTTAGAAGCTTTGTCATGCCATTAGAGCTGATTATCTTTCCTGGTTTCCCTGCAATACCCCTTAATTCAACTTCCTTTCCTTCCACAGAAAATTTCATGAAAAGTTCTTGAAAATTAAAAGCTATTGTACCCAAGGATTGTAGCCATTGGACTCCTAGTACAACATCAGCACCTCCCATTGGAATGGAAAGCATTGGGCTAGTCAATACATATTCTCCCATGGATAGCTTGATATTATGGCACTTTCCAGAACAATTTATTGTTCCTCCATTTGCAATCATCACTTGACACTCTGGTGCTGGATATAGGAAGCAATTCAATTCTTTTGCTACCCTACAATGAATAAAATTGTGGGTGCTTCCTGAATCAATCAACACTATTACCTTTTTCTTCTTGATTTGTCCTTCTATCTTGATGGTTTGAGGAGTGGTAATTCCCGCCAATGCATTACAAGATATGGTCGGATTTATTT
Source organism: Pinus tabuliformis (assembly GCA_031772625.1). Taxonomy (NCBI): domain Eukaryota; kingdom Viridiplantae; phylum Streptophyta; class Pinopsida; order Pinales; family Pinaceae; genus Pinus; species Pinus tabuliformis. The sequence continues at coordinate 710,133,793 of CM062805.1, read as the reverse complement.
GTTCTTCATCTAGGCTTTGTTCCTGGAATATATCCTCTTCTTTTGACCTTTCTTGCTCCTTTTCTTCTTCCTCTTCACAATCTATGTAGAATAATTTCTTCTCAGCACACTTATGACCTTTTGTGTATTTGCTATCACAATTGTAACAAAGCCCTTTTGCTCTTTTTTCTTCCAATTGTTGTGGTGTCAACCTTGTAGGTTGTGGAAGACTATGGGCAACAACACTTCCGTCTTTATAGTTGTGAATGGTATGCTTCCTAGTTGCCATAATTTTGCTTTCCATTTTTCTTGCTAACCTGAATGCCTTCTCTAATGAATCAGGTTCCCAAAGGCGCACATCATGTTGGATATTATCCTTTAAAGACCCTATGAACACATCAATCCTATGCTCCTCTGGAATATCTTTTACCCTTATGTTCAATTTTTGGAACTCCTCAATGTGCTCCATTATTGAACCCTTTTGTTTGAGACTTATCAATTGGCTAAAAAAAGTGTTGCTTTTTGTATCCTCATAATGTGCTATCAATTCTTCCGTAAAAATTGCCCAAGTGATAAATTGTTTACGAGAACAAAGCCATTGATACCATACAAACTGATTTGGTTCCAAATATAAAGTTGCCATACGTACCTTTTGTGTGTTTTGCACATTATTGAGATCGAAGAATTGCTCCATCTGTAATATCCATGTGGCGGGATCCTTGCCATCAAACTTCCTCATATCGATTTTTGGAACATGGTGAGTCTTCGATCCAACATTAGAGTCTATGGAATCATGATTAACATTTCTTTTGTTTTCATCATGAGTTTCCTTTACTACCTTTTCACCATTAGTGACCCTTTCTTGTAGCAACTTCTTCAATTCTTCCATGTCTGTCTTCAAATCTATCTTCAAATCATCCATCTTAGCTTCCACGTCAATCATCTTAGCTTCTACGCCTTTCTTTAAACAGTCCATCTTAGCTTCTACACCTTTCTTTAAACCATCCATCTTAGATTCTGTTCCTTTTTGTGTAAGGGACAGTTGTTGCACTTGGTCTTGTAATTTTGATATATCATGTTGCATTTCTTCCTCTTCTTCATGAGTCATGCTAGAGCTTTCAGGTTCCTTACTAGGTGTTTGCATTTTCTTTCCTCGGGGCATCAGTTACCGATAATAATGCTCTACTATGCCCTTTGAATTCCTTCAAAATAAATTTTCAAACCAAGCTTAAGCAAAAATTTAAGAAAATCTACACACCTTTTTTCACTTTGTAGGAGCTCGATATTGCCTCTGATGTATCTCTGTACTTTCCAATCATCTAGTCTGAATTTGTGACCTGTAGTAGCCCTCTGTGTCCTCTTTCCAATGCCACAAGTCTGACCCAAATTGGATTCTCCAAGGAAGAGTTATGCGAAATCTCCCACAGTGACTTGATTATAGACTAGTTCAGTAGAGCGAACTTGTACGACGTGCCACGAGTCACTGTTTCGACCTTTGGATCTGAAAAACACCCACAAGAAACTACAGTCCTTCCTCTTTCTGTACCTTCTTACGAAATTTCAATCCGATCCCCAGAGAGAAAGTTATGACGATTTTCCCCAGGTCACCTGTTTTGAATGTAATTCAGGAGTCTGCAAAAAGACCAACTTCCTCAGATCATATCTCCGCAAATATTGTGCAAAAAGCTCTGAAATTCGGACCCAAGGTTCAACGCGATTTCTTCTCAAATGGGTTTGTTTTGCGACTTCTGAAACGTCACAGAAAAAAAGTTATAGCGAAAATGCCACGATGACCTGTTTGGAGCAGCGAAACCCTAGAATCCAAAGCTCTGATACCAAATGTTATGAAACCAGCTCACAAAAAGATAGAAAAGAGAGATCCACGCCTTAGAATTCAGCCTCTTCGAGGGGGAAACCTCCTTTACATTACATAAATGAACAATTCTTGGATGATACAAATGACAAAACCTCCTTTCTATATATAGGAGTCTAAGGAGTCACAATATAATCCAGCCGACCTAACAATAATAATATAAAGCCACAAAAATAACAATAGAGGGATTCTATGGGGCACAGAAATAACAATATGGGGGTAATAGGGGCACAACAATATAAATAGGGGTATAACTACAATAGTAATGGGGTAATCACTAGTATTACAGGGACCCAACAGGCTTTCATGCTGGGAGGATGATGCTGGATCAAACAACCTGGTTGTAATCCTCTCTTCTACTACTTCTATCAATAAAGCTATTTGAGTTTTCCTCCATATGCTTTTATATCTCTGAATCTTGTTTATGTATGCATTTATATGGTTAATGTACATTTGATCCTACATTATTTATGGTTATAGATCTCTGTGCTTTGATGGTATTTTGATGCCTTGACTCTATAGGTGTTCTTTGAAGTGGGACAAGTGATAAAGGAGTGGCGAAAGCTTCATCAAAGGAGAGAGGAAACAAGCAAGGAGACTAGCGAAAGACTAAGGTTGGTGCTCTCTGCTTCTCTCTCATCTATCTCTCATAAAGGAAAACACAAGTAACTTTAATCTGTTTGTTTCTAAGATAGCTACCCGCCTTAGTGGGACTAGCAGCTCTGGATGGACACTAGTTTTCCCGATAATAGATGCACAAGTGTGTGATGTTCCCATAGGCAAAGAATGAAAGAGTATGTTATAGCTATACAAGTTGGCTATCCAACAGGTACTTGCATTAGTACCACAAGGAGCATCAGTAGATGTAGGTCCCATCTCAAGGCCTCCACCACAGCAACAGGCATAGCCGCAAGTGCGAATTCAACTTTTGGCACTACCTTTGACAGTGACATTGGAACCATCATCAGAAATGATGCTGGCACCACTGGAAGCTTAGTGAAATAAAAGTTAGCTCAGGAAACGCGTAAAGAGGATAGAGAAGACCCAACACACAACCAAGAGAGAGAATGAAGATCTATTATAGCCAAATCTAAAGGGATCCACTCTACAATTGGCACATATTTCAAGAAGTTTATATAAGAAGTTATTTTACAATTGGAAATTTTGTAAATAATATTGGTGGTTTCTCAAATACCACTAGTGGTTTAGGGTGAGGTCTTGGTTCTCGAGTGACTATATATAGGCCTCATTTCATATTTTTAGAGGGAAAAATTCTAGACTGTAGGGAGGTGTTAGCCCTGAGATGCAGTGTTGAATTTTTTTTTGAAGGATGAAGGAAAGGCTCGGTTTGCTTCGTTGTTCTTAAAGGGGTCCCACATGAGCCATCATTCCCCTTATTCTTTTACCTCGCTCACACTCTACCCATCCCATTTCCTAAATTAACCTTCATACCCCGACAAAACCCTCTTTAATCTTAGCCCCAAGCGAATTAGCCAAAAACCCCCATAAAACCTTACCCATTCGCCATACGCGTCATCAACACAGCTCCCGAGGGTGCCTCGTAATTCCACCTCCCTCCGCCATTGATCTTTTCCCACCGATCCTATGGCCCACATTCCTCCCGATCAATGCATCATGCCCGATCGTTCTCCACCATTAGATCAACCTTGCCAGATCTAACGGTCAGCGTCCATATCGCGTGGACAACAAGCGCAAAAAGTACCTGCCCGATGAGGGCGGTTTTTCTCTTTCCCCACCGCTACGTGTCATCCATTGAATGGCATTGGGCAAGTTCTGACATTTTCCGCTTACCGCCCAATGCCTGCTCGATAAAAGCCATTTCCACTTAAACTAAACCACCCCGCGTGTTACCGTCCATGCATCTCCGCCACCCGATAACCGTCTGATCTGCCGGCTGGAAGATCCAATGGCTCGGACATGTTCCGCTCCCACCATGACCGCTAGCCTCCAAAAAGTGATTCCCACCACACATCTCCCTTGATCCGATGGCCACCATTCACAATCACTCATAAGCATTCATCTACTCATGCACTTCATACTCCACATCCTATCTGTTACTCGAAGAAGAAGATGGCCGACTCTGTCAATCTGGCGACAGTTTGACCATGAAACTGAATTAAAAGAAGAGCATGGCCGGAGGAGAAAAGGACACAGCACGACTCAACAACTGAATTAAACAGTCATGGAACTCCACTGCCATGATCAATCCAACCACCTGGAGGATAGCATGGTACCAGAACTGATCAGGTTTTCGTAGTGGAGAAAGAAACTACGTTCAAAGACGCTATCAGATAGTTAATGGTAGTTGGTGGTCAATTAAGACCCCTCCATCCCTAAACAGCTAAGGGCCATTGTAATGATAGATTATAAATAGCCGGAAGAAAGATGTAATCAAGGTTGGAAATTTTGTTTCGGTTCAACTTCTAGAGACTGTAGATATTCTGTAACTTGCAGCATCTCATCTTCATTTTCAGCAATGCAAGCTTCTTTTGCTGTTAATTGCTCAATGCCCATTTCTCCTCTGTTCTAAGCTTGTGCCTGAAGTGTTGTATTCATGATTTCTTCTACATCTAATGCTAGATAATTGTCATCTTATCTCTGGATTGGACAATTGAATGTATCAGTGAGTAGGTCACTCAGGTTTCTTCTGTATCTAATGCAAGATAACTGTCATCTTATCTCTGCATTGATAGATTAGATTTGCAAGTTTCTTTACTAGTTACAGCTGGAAATCACACATTCTGTATGCATCTACTAGTGTGGTTAGTATTCTTTGTCTATTCACATAATTCCCAAATTGTTGAGCATTGGTGGTCTAAAGCCTTATAGTCTGAGGGTGTTCATGCATGTCTAGAGTGAAAACAGAGTAGAAGTGGTTATCTGGCTTGAACCACACCATCACCCATCCCAATAAGTTCCTAGAACCATATTGAAGATTATATGTTACTAGGCATCTCCGAGCTACAACCTAGGAGAGTTTCCTGGAGCTCTAACATAATTGGCACTGCTGCCGGGGAGAGGAGATTGAAGCTCAGCTTCCCTTGGAGACGACACAGATCCAGCTTTGATGATAGACAAAGTCTAGACACATTTTTGGTTGTAATCATCTATCTGGCGACTATACTGGAGGTCTGTTATAGACATTTTTGTGCCTTACAGCATTGAGCATGAAATGTCCATAATCTAAGGGATCCAAAGTCCCTAAACATGTTGTTCCTACCCTTAGGGGAACAAGGCTAACAAACCACAGCAATTCACAGAAGTTCTCCACCAGAAACTGCTCAAAACAAGTCAATTCAGGATCATGTCAATGGCTCCACTGACTGTCTGCGCTGAATGTCAATGGCTACACTGGCTACCTGCGCTGAATGTCAAAGCCAACACTGGCTACCTGCGCTGAGCGAGAGTGGACATGTGGCAAGCTCATTTCTCAAGGTGTCAAAACCCAGGAAGCTTCCAAAATGACACTTGCCTCAGGGAATTCGACTGGTGATGAGTAAGAGGTTCCAAATCTCCAAGTGGAAGCAAGAACCTCCAAGTGGAATCAAGAACTGATAGAGGGAGAGGACACTAGTCAGATCTCAAGCTGACTCATCCTCTCTCCAAACATCTATATATGGATCTCTCCTCCATGAGATCTAGAGGCTGGAATTTTGTTATTGCAAAGAATTGCTGTTGGTTTGAGATTGGAATCATTGGGTGCTTAATGCTTTGAAGGGAGGTGAAGATAGGAATTCCATTCTGCTGGGAAGGAGATGCTGGATTGGAGCCCTCTGGGTTGTATCTCTTCCTGAACCTTGTTATTCATCAATAAAGCTATCTTGGTTTCTCCTATATACTGATGTATTCTTGATGTATGATTGCATTAGTATGTTTAGTTTACTTCTAATCCTGAACTAGTTATGATTATGAATCTATGTCTTTGTGTAGTGTTCTTCTCTTGTAATCTTGCAGAGACCTGTTGAAGCTGGGCGAGCGAGAAGGCAAGTAGCTGGGAACAACCAAAGAGAAGAGAGGCCGGATCAAGGGACAAACGGAAGACACCGGTTAGTCCATCTATCTCTCTTCATTCTTAATTCATAAAGGAAGAATACTAGAATAGCTATCTCTGTTTGTTGCTAAGGCACTGTCACACCTTAGGTGGATAGGATCGTCCTGCATAGGCATTTTTCCCCACAACAAATTGGCGACTCCGCTCGGGAGATTTGTTTTAGTCATTTTATTTGTGTCTCTATCATTGTTTGTTTCATAGACTCAACAGCAACGATCGAACTGCTTCTGCTATTCTCAGTTGCAAAGTAGACAGTTGCTGCCTTGATCCAATCATTGGATTTGTCTATGATCTGAACAATGGACTCACAAATGATTTGATGATCCTTTGTGATAGATCTTAGTACCCCCTCAAAGCATCCCTTTGATTGTACCTTGCTTGTGGTTTTGATTTGGCCTGAAACCGTTGATTAATCAGCAATCTGTGACCCAGAACCCAGTGAGAAACTCTCGTTTCTCCTTCAGCGCGACCCCTGTGAAGGCATTCTGCATTTCAACGCAGGTCCCGTGAAGGCTACCTGCACTGAATGTCAAAACCCCAGTGTTGAGGTTGCGCTGATCCAGTTTTGCCTTGTGCAGCTGGGGTTCTCTGCTCTCTGTTGCCCTGTTTTGATCTCTGTTTTTTGCAGCCTGTAACCAGCATAGGTACCAGTCTGATAACTCCTTTTCTCTGCTTAAATTCTGCCTCCTTTTGTACAAAAAGACTGTGAGTGTTTTTATGTGTTTGTGGCGTCATTTACAGTTTTCCTTTGCATGAGTGAAATAATCATCCTGTAGCCCTTGATTCAGATCTGTTGATTGTGATCTTAGGAGAGAGTTCATTGGCTGTTTACAGTTGATTATACATTTGCTTTTGCTTATTGGTTTGAGTTTGTCTCTTTTAAGTGTCGAAACAAGTGTTCATTTCGAAAGTCGTAAAGTGTTGTATTCTCTTCTACCCTTTCTGATTTCGAAAAAGTAAACTTGTTTGTACTTGTCATTTAAAAGCAAATTCAAAGTTGTACAAAAAGCTTTCTTTGTAGGCATCAATACTAAGAAAGCGGAAAACAAACACCTGCATTGTGCATTTGCATATTTTGATAGTTTGCATGCTTGATTTAGGAAAAGTGCATTAGAGTGTGCTGATTTCTCTTTGAGAAAAGATGGTGTCTTTCTTTTCCCTTAGTAGCTAGGATTTTCAAAGTTGAAAAGATATAAAGCTTGCTTATCATCTTTAGACTGCATTTAGGAATTGTATCATACATCTCGTGGTGATCCAGAAAGGCAAACTTCTAAAAAGATCAACTTAAAATAAACTGAATGAACTTAACAACGCTTTGCAACATAACGCACAACATAGAGGTCTAGGCTAGAGACGTGTTCCGGCGTCGTAAAGCCTGGTGACTGTCGATCTCGTTGAAGGTGGGTGATTCCTCCTGAGGGACGATAGCGCCAGTATGGATTGTGCTCGCACGTACCATCGCGTATATATTGGGAGACCCCTATAGGCATAAAACCTTTATCCTTAGGAAGCCGTGTCGGCCGCCCTACTGATCGCAATGCACTGAACACAACATTCAGGAAGATCGACCACCCGTACCTTAAAAAGTATTCTGCGGTTTTGCGAAAAGTTTGGCACACCCTTTGCCTAGAACTCCAGAGCAGTTTCTTTTGGCCTTTTTCAAACTCTATAACAGAAAAAGTCCATCCGAGCATTTGTCACTTCGGGTTCGTTAAAACATCGAAGGAGACTAGAGTCATCTTTAGCTTTTTCTCGACTCTTTAAAAGTGAAAAAGCAAGTTGTGTCTAAAGCATCGTTAACAATTTATTTTAAACGGAACAATCACCCTTTATTCCCGCGTTGATCTTTAGGTTGAAAAGATGGAGCCCACCAACCAAGGAATTCCCCTTGGTGGAAATCCTAGTCCCTTCTCCTCTTGGGGAGATGTTGGTGCGCCCCACATGGCCACATTGTCACTTCCAGGACTGACGATTGGCCTGCCTGTCTGGCTCTTTTCAACCAATGTCGTTCAGAACACCACTATTCCTGAACAGTCAAGTCAACAGTTAGACCAGACCAGAGTTTCCCACCAGCCTTCTACTTCATCTTCCTCTCCTCCTTCCTCTTCGCTTGACAGAACTGGTAAAACAAAAAACCGAGTTCCTAAGGAGAAGAAGGAGAAGAAGAAGAAAGAGAAGAAGAAGAAGGAGCCAAAGGCGTCTGGGGGCAAACAAGTGTCGTCTGACAAAAATCCACACACAGCACTGGCAAGGCCTAAATCGCCATGCGTCATATGCAAGGGAGACCACTTCCACAGAGATTGTCCCTGCATCCCTCGGATACTAAGGGACTGGTCTCCCCGTTTGCACAATTCGGTAGCGTCAACCTCTGATAGCCATGTTGACTGCTCACCATCAACTAGCGGGAGTGAAGCCCCAGGACAGAGAGGGAAAGCTAAATTTCCCTGCAGACTATGTGAAGGCGATCATGCCATCCACCGTTGTCCCTTCTTAGACGAGGCAAAAAGAGTTTTGGAAGATCGCCCGATTTTACGAGCGCAACTTCCTCCTGGATATCAAAGACTCCTGCCAAGTCCTTCGCTAGTTGAGAACCCGGCTGGCCCGCTCAGGTGGTCAGCCGAAGCACCTATCATTGAAGATGAACCGTCTGAATCCATACCTGACGAAAGTCTAAAGGTTGAAACGGCAGTTGACCCGGTTTTGCCTTCAGAGGCTCTATCTTCGAATGATTCCATCACAGAGGAGAATAAAGACGACACCGTCCAAATTCTCTTCATCAGCACTGACTCCGATGAACAAGGGGGCAATGCCCCCATTCCTTTATCGCAGGAAGGAAGTTCGTCAGAGCGATATCCGGCCGTCTATTCGGTCCCACCACCAAGCAACCTAGTTGTCTCGTTCGACTGGAACCAACTAGGCAGACCCCAGTTGCCAGCCAGTATACCATTCAGAATTATCGTTCAAATATATAGAATGGTAATGGCTGGCACTATCATTGATGAGGGGGCATCTGTGAGTATCCTTTCCTCTATTGCTTGGAAAGCGCTTGGTTCACCAACGCTTTTGCCTGAAATGAGAAATCTATCAGGCTTTGATAAAGGAACCAGTCGACCTTTAGGGATCCTCCCCAATGTGCCCGTAACATTGAAAGGGAAGACCGTTCAAATGAACGTGATGGTCGTTCAAGGACCCTTGGATTATAACCTACTCCTTGGACGCGACTATATATATTGCATGGGAGCCGTCGTCTCATCACTCTTTAGAGTAATGTGTTTTCCGCATGAAGGAAGAATGGTCAAGCTCATGGACCAACTTTCGTTTCCCGGATCACGCATCGCAAATAGTCAAGTACCATCCCTAAATGGTCTATTCACGCAAGAAGTGTCTCAAACCACGGTCCGTCCTCCTGATGAGCGCGAGTAATCCGGGAGGATATGACTGGAACCCAGGGGGCATGCGTCCTGGTCTGCTTCGGCAGAGAACTTTGGGTATAGGGTAGGTTTCCGCGGGAGAATATGACTAGTCCGTACCCCGTCCGTCTAGGAAGAGGGGTTGTTCTAGAATAAGATTCTTTTGTCAAAGTTATGTGAGTTGGCGGGCTACGTCGCTCACCTTTGTTTATCTCGGTAGACATCGCCGAAGAAGTGTTTCATTCGTGCCCGCGAACGAGACAATCTTTGGGTAACCTGAAAGAGGTAGGCCTCTCTCGGTGAAACAAATGTTTTGGCGGAGGTGAAGTAGAGGTAACCTTGAAATCGTACTTTATGCCTGGGGGCATGCAAACCTTTTGGAGTGCAAGCAAGGGTCGGCTATTTATTTTTTTAAATTTTTAGGACCTCTAACCCTCTAAACTCGTAGGATTAGTCGTTTCCAAACTTGCATAACGAAAGGATCCAGGGCAAAGCTTTGTGAGATGAAGCTCCATAAAAAATAGAATCTCGATGAGACACTCTTATCATATGACTGGGTTAATCGAGCAGTTTTAGCACACAGTTCATGCTCGTTAAAAAATAAACGCAAGATCCGAGCAGTTTTAACGCGGACTTCATGCTCGTTAAAAAATAAACATAAGCAATGAGCAAGTGTTTCCACCAGCGTTTAAGCTCATTTTAAAATAAAAAATGAACCAATTCCCGGTAAATAGCCATCTGTGAATGTAACCTTATCAGCCATTAAAGCCTTGGTCGTGTTTGCACCGTCACCTCCACTTTTCATTTGGCCGATCGTTCACCTCCATATGATTGTTTACCCATTTTGAGGAACAGCTGCGACTAGTGATTTCACCTAGCCATCCTTGTGACACTGCCGTGATTGGAAAATTCCAACCTGTACCTGGAATCAGCTGCTAACCCTGTTTATCACTCGTTCCTCGAAAGACGAGTCTTCTTTAAGCTCTTTTCAACTGACTCGTAAAATATGAAAAGATTGCCGAGTTTTGGCCTTCCAGCTCGTTAAAGCGACTGGAAGTGCTATCCCTCCTCTAGATTTTAATCTTTTTGGACCTGAGGGATTATTGCACAAAAATATCGAGCGCTTGTTTTATTCGGCTCGTTAAAACTATCGAAAACTCATCCCTTTTGTATTGTTTTATACTTTTTCGGACTTAAGGGATTAGATGATGAAAAAGGAATTTTGGAGTTAACTTTATGTACCTTTTCAGACTCTCTAAAAATGAAAAGGACCGAGTTGTCTTTGTCGTTAGACTCGTTAAAATCATTAAATAGCGACAAACTTGTCTTTAGACGAGAACGAGTTTCACTATCGCTAGGCTCGTTAAAACATAGCGATGGGCTTGCCCGAAGGGCAGGTTATAGAACAAGCATATGTTATCCTCCTCAAGCTTGACAAAAATAAAGAGGTACTGGTCAGCAATGACCGGGGAAAAATTGGGAGAAACTAAAGAAAACTTTGATGGTAGCAAGTCGCTCTTGAACATGACACTTTTCCTCCGTACCACAATCAGGTTGGGTTGTTTCATTCACCGGTCACATCACCATGGTCTCGCCATACCATCCATAATTGGGGTAATGCTACCGATCCATCGCATCAGTGTCACCATATGTTCAAGAGAAGTCGTTCAGAAAGAGTCAACCGTGTCCCATCCACTGCCATACATTATCCTTCATCCTTTCATGACCGCCACCCTCATATGTCACAGATCGTTTTCACCTCCATCAAAATCATTAGCTCCGTTCCGTGTCACTGATGTGGGATTCATTAAGGCCCTCCTTTGATGGATCGCTTCTTGTCGACATCAGCTCATTATCCAAGAAGTTGATCTAGGAACAACCCCTTCAGTACTTTGAAGCTTGCATGCCTCAATGGCAAGTTTCTCACTTCCGGCAACAGGTATACATCAATGACCTTCGATCGAAAGATTTTGCGTGGTGTTCGACGCCAAGTCCTTTATTCACACCACGTGAATTGTACTGCAGTACCTTGAGGGTCATTATCATTATCGGTGATTCCTCTCGCGCTTGTTAACGGTTTACCTCATTGACCGGTAATCAAGCGATGTCTTTCCATGTTCGACTTCAGAACATTTCTCACATGGATCGACTTGTACTTAGAGTGAAGATCGAACGAGTTTGAAGACCCCGGATCTAGTTTCATCCATCCAAGCTGCGATATATATTCAGGAAAGATAAAGACATTTGATATGTACATCATTGCAGCAGATGATCATCCTACTCAAAGGATGATAATTTCACCAAAATTATCAGTCTACCATCAGACGATTGTATGTTCTATGTACAGAAAAATGAATTTATAAAGCTGAGCATGGGAATGCCCACCTCAGCTAGATCATGAAAGCAGTATGAAAAATAATGTATTGTATTGTATCTTATTACAGGTCTCCTCCCAGCATTGGATGAACTTCGGACCCTCCTGGATAAAGCATTTCACCCGATAAACGGCCTCATACTTTAGGGGGCAACTGTTATAGACATTTTTGTGCCTTACAGCATTGAGCATGAAATGTCCATAATCTAAGGGATCCAAAGTCCCTAAACATGTTGTTCCTACCCCTAGGGGAACAAGGCTAACAAACCACAGCAATTCACAGAAGTTCTCCACCAGAAACTGCTCAAAACAAGTCAATTCAGGATCATGTCAATGGCTCCACTGACTGTCTGCGCTGAATGTCAATGGCTACACTGGCTACTTGCGCTGAATGTCAAAGCCAACACTGGCTACCTGCGCTGAGCGAGAGTGGACATGTGGCAAGCTCATTTCTCAAGGTGTCAAAACCCAGGAAGCTTCCAAAATGACACTTGCCTCAGGGAATTCGACTGGTGATGAGTAAGAGGTTCCAAATCTCCAAGTGGAAGCAAGAACCTCCAAGTGGAATCAAGAACTGATAGAGGGAGAGGACACTAGTCAGATCTCAAGCTGACTCATCCTCTCTCCAAACATCTATATATGGATCTCTCCTCCATGAGATCTAGAGGCTGGAATTTTGTTATTGCAAAGAATTGTTGTTGGTTTGAGATTGGAATCATTGGGTGCTTAATGCTTTGAAGGGAGGTGAAGATAGGAATTCCATTCTGCTGGGAAGGAGATGCTGGATTGGAGCCCTCTGGGTTGTATCTCTTCCTGAACCTTGTTATTCATCAATAAAGCTATCTTGGTTTCTCCTATATACTGATGTATTCTTGATGTATGATTGCATTAGTATGTTTAGTTTACTTCTAATCCTGAACTAGTTATGATTATGAATCTATGTCTTTGTGTAGTGTTCTTCTCTTGTAATCTTGCAGAGACCTGTTGAAGCTGGGCGAGCGAGAAGGCAAGTAGCTGGGAACACCCAAAGAGAAGAGAGGCCGGATTGAGGGACAAACGGAAGACACCAGTTAGTCCATCTATCTCTCTTCATTCTTAATTCATAAAGGAAGAATACTAGAATAGCTGTCTCTGTTTGTTGCTAAGGCATTGTCACACCTTAGGTGGATAGGATCGTCCTGCATAGGCATTTTTCCCCACAACAAGGTCGAAACTCTTGGCAACTCCACATCATAGTTCTAGCTCAGTTTGTGAGGCACACTCAGAGAAATCCTCATAAATCACCAGCTACCCAGTACCTGACCTTGAGAAGATTATCAAGAAAAGAAAGACATCACAAAAGCGAGCATCAGGATCAGGTAAACCTAAACAAGCTTATGCTTCTCTTCGAGAAAGGCTTGTAATAGAGCACATACATGTTGAGAATATAGCCTTTAGCACTAGCAGTGAAGAAAAATTTTCGAAGATTCATAAAGCTCCTTATTCTTACGCTCCTCCTTTGGATTTATGCCCAAAGGAAACCTCCCCTCCTGTCCATCATATTCCTTTAGCCCTGTCAGTCATTTCTCAACTCCCTACATTTCAAATTGTCAGCACTCTTTCATCTACCCCAGTCATGGCAGGCCCACAAGCACCCACCAAAATGGAAAGAATCATAGCTACTAGGTATGGACCCTTGGCATTGCCTACTGCTTTGAATGCCATGCTTGTAGGAGAATATCAGAAGTACATGCCTAAGTTCACTGGGATATAAGGAGTCACAGTAGAAGAACATCTTGAGTCATTCTATAGCTATGCTGATAACCTAGATATTGGTGAAGATGATGTATGGATGAGAGTATTCATCCAAAGCCTAGTTGGAGAGGCTAGAAAATGGTTGAGAGAATTAACCCCTAGGTCTATAACAAAAATTGAGGCTTTAGATGATGTGTTCTTAAAGCATTGGGGGGATAAGAAAGATCTGCTCTATTATCATACTGAGTTTGGCAACCTAAAAAGGGAAAATGGGGAGTCATTGTCCGATTTCAATAAAAGGTTCAACCGCATGTACAACAAGATAACAACTGAAGTGAAACCTACTCCCACCTCTGCCAAGCTCACATATGCCAATGCCTTTGATTCTGACTTCTTCTTTCTATTGAGAGAAAGAAGATGTGCTTCTCTGGCTGAGATGCAGGATGCAGCCTTGGAGGTAGAATCTAATATTATGGCCGCAGAGAAACTCAAAGGACATGCTAATCGAAGGAGACAGAGGGGTGAATCTTCTTCGTCTTCAGACCCAAAGATAGACAAAATGACTAAGATGATAGAGTCACTAGCCTCTAAAATCTCAAAGCTAAAGGTTGAGTAGCATTTGGGGAAAGGAAGGGGTCCTAATACATTTGCTCCTAGAAACCCAAATCCGTATAGGAGAGCAAGTGAACAATTGCAGATCATGCAAAAGGGGTAAAGAGGCTAGTGAAGAATAGAAGGTGAAGACTCCTTTCCAGAACGCAGTCATGGAGGAGGAGCAGTTTGATGAGGAGGATGAGATCCACTGCATGGAAGACGAAGGCAATGCTTCCCTTTTCACATTAGTTGCCTATGAGGATTCATTACTCAAGGACCAACCTAGCCAAGAGTGGGACAGAGAAGTTGTTCTACAAACTAAAGATCAACAGAGATATAACCTGAGGTCAAGGATGAGTAATGGCTAAGAAAGGCATGTCCAAAGAGATGATGTCCCCACAGAGTAGCAGATTAGCAATCAGAAGCAATCAGCAGCTGATCCCAACATCCTCAAAGCACCAGCTCAAGAGGTAAGAGGTCTTGACAAGTCCCCTTCCCCTTTCAGCTTTGAATCAGAAGTCCAGAAGTTGAAAATATTTGTACCTCTGATAGAACTAGTATGGATTGATGCCTTTAAGAAACCCATCCTTGATGCCCATAAGCTCAAAGCCACACAAGCATCAAAAGGCTATGTGAATTTGCAAGATGATAAACTTCCTATTGTTCTTAGTACCATGAATGAACCTGCTAATGACAATTCCCCATCATTTTTTGTCTCCTTGACCATTCATGACAAAATCCTTCACAATTTCCTACTGGACATAGGCGCCAGTCATAATCTAATGCCCAAGGCTGTCATGGATGAGTTAGGCCTTGATATCACCTGACCCTATCATGACTTGTTCTCTTTCAATTCTAGAAAAGTGAAATGTCTAGGGTTGATCAAGGACTTGGCCATCACTTTATCTTAGCTGCCCATGAAGAGCATGATGATGGATATTGTAGTAGCAGATGTCCCCCCTAAGTTTGGCATGCTACTTTCTAGAGGATGGATTAAGAGGTTGGGTGGGACATTGCAAAATGACCTGTCCTATGCCACTGTCTCAGTTTTTGGGAGAGAAAACAAAATGTTATACAGGGAAGCCTAGCTAGCATATGTCATTAGTGATAAAAAGAATCCCACTAATCATCCCATTTATGCTGTGGACACTGATTTTGGAACATGTATTCTCCAAATTGAAGAATCACAATTGGCCTCAGTGCAGCTCAAGAAACCAGTATGCCAGGTCAAGGAGAAGGACGGGCCATAGATTTGGGATATGTTCTATGATGGAGCTTGCTCTATGGAAGCTGTAGGAGCAGGTGTAGTGATGGTATCCCCAACACGGGAATGCATACATCTGTCTTTCAAGCTGACTTTTCAGGTCACCAATAATATAGCAGAGTATGAGGCTTTGATATTAGGCTTAAATGCTGCTAAAGAAATGGGAATCAAAGACATAAAGGTGTTTGGAGATGCCGATCTCATCATTCAACAAGTAAAACAAAACGTTCCAAGAAAATCACCCCAGGCTGAAAGCATATAGAGATGAGCTATGGATGCTCAAGGATTCTTTTAGTAGCTTTTGTATCTCATATATTCCCAAAGTCAAAAATCAACTTGCTGATTTGCTCATTCTGTCTGCTAGCATGTTCATCCCTCCCATGCCCCCTAAATTGGCTTATGAAGTTCAGGTAAAATACAGACCATCTCTGCTTGATAATGTCAAATACTGGAAAGTTTTTGAGGATGATGATGAAGTCAATAGGTTTTTGCAAGTCATTGATGAATTCTCTGAAATGCAAATTGATCAAGAGAATGAAGCCATGGGGGAATGTCACCAGTCTCAGCTAAGAAACAAAATTGGCCAAGACAACATTGTACAATTGCCTAGTAACCATATACCTAAAGGGTTGGTGCCTCTAGAGAAGTTGTTTGACCATAATGATGTACCCTATAAGACTGCCCAAAAAGAAAATAAGTTTGCAGTCCATAGGCATAACATAGGGAGCCCAGATCATCCAAAGTATATAAATCTGTCCACCCACTTGTCTACTACCCAAAGTTCTGAATATTGCACCCTAATGAAGCAATTTGCCGATGTCTTTGCCTGGGAATACAGTGACCTTAAGACTTATGAAAAAAACATCATTCAGCATAAGATCCCACTGGAGAAAGACACCATCCCTTTCAAGTAGAAGCTGAGACCCATAAACCCTCTGCTACTCCCTTTGATTGAAAAGGAAATTAAGAAATTGTTGGCTGCCAAGATCATAGTTCCCCTGAGGTATTCGAAGTGGGTAGCCAACCTGGTAGTTGTGAGGAAGAAAAGTGGGGAAATCAGGCTGTGTGTTGACTTTAGGAACCTGAACAAATGCTCTAAGAAAGACAACTATCCCATACCCAAGATGGAACATTTGCTACAAAAGGTTTCAGGGGCTAGAGTCATGTCTTTCTTGGATGGATTTTCAGGGTACAACCAAGTTGTTGTACATCCAGAGGACCAAGAAAAGATTTCCTTCACCACTCCTTGGGGCACTTTTATGTACTCCAAGATGCCCTTTGGATTGATGAATGTTGGGGCCACCTTTCAAAGGGCCATGGATATAGCTTTCGCAGGAGAGAAGGACAAGTTTGTCCTAGTTTACCTGGATGATATATCAGTTTACTCCAGCAGTCATCAGGATCATTTGCAGCATTTGAAGAAAGTGTTTCTAAAGTGCAGAAGGTTTGGGATTTCAGTAAATCCTAAGAATTCACAATTCGCTTTAGAAGAAGGCAAGATTTTAGGACACGTTGTTTTTGCTACAGGTGTCAGGATCGACCCAGAAAGAGTTAAAGCAATACAAACATTATCTATCCCCAGGTGAAAAAGGGACATTCAATCATTTTTGGGCAAGATCAAATTTTTGAGGAGATTTATTCCTAATTTTGCAGAACTAGTGAATCATAACACCTCCATGCTAAAAAAGGGATTAGAGATTAAATGGACCGATGCAACAAGAAAATATTTTGAAGCCATCAAAAGAGCTATTATGGAAGCTCCCACTCTAATTAGCCCGGACTATAACAAGGAGTTCCATATCTTCTCTTTTGCTTCATGTGACACCTTTGCAACAGTCTTATTGCAGAAGGATGATGAAGGTACAGAACACCCAGTGGTCTTTTTCAGAAAAAATTTAAGGGATGCTGAATTAAGGTATGACATTATTGAAAACAGGCTTATGCTCTTATTAAGTCTTTAAAGGCATTCTGAATCTACATTCTGCACTCCAAGGTGATTGCTTATGTACTCTCTACCTCAGTTAAGGATGTCCTAACACAGCCAGATGTTGATGGAAGAAAGGGCTAAATGGGTTGCAAAACTCATAGAGTTCAGTATAGAGGTAAATCCCACCAAGCTTGTCAAAGGCCAAGGCCTGGCTAAGCTTATGGCTACAGAAAATTGTAGTCTGTTGGACATAAATTGCATAGGTGCAGATTCAGAGGTTGAACAAATAGAGAAGGCAACTGAAGAACGAAAGCAGAACTAGTCATTCGCTGATAATTTGGCTACTTGTGAATGGTATTCCAGTATAGCTCATTTCTTGTTGCAGCTAGAAGTCCCCCTAGGGCTTAGTTCAAGCTAGGCTAGGACCATCAAGCTTAGAGTAGCCAAATTTTGTATTATTAAGAACCTGCTTTATTGGAGGGACCCATTTGGAATCCTCTTGAGATGTATAGACAAAGAGAAATCTGTGGAAGTCATGCACTAGTTACATTCTAGCATCTGTGGAGGACATCATTATTGGAAAACCACAACTCACAAGATCCTGAGAGCTAGATATTATTGGCCCACTCTATTCTCTGATGTGTTTTCATTTGTGAAATCTTGTGATAAGTGCCAGAGGTTTGCAGGAAGGCAACAGCTGAAATATTTTCCCCTGAAGCCAATACATACCAGTGGCCCTTTCCAGTAGTGGGGTTTGGATTTCATAGGGGAGATTAATCCCCATTCCAGTGGCTAGCATAGATGGATTTTAGTAGCCACTGATTATTTTACCAAATGGATCGAGGCCATCCCCACTAAGAAAGCTGATCACCAGGTTGTCATGAAATTCTTGACAGAAAACATTTTCACCAGGTTTGGCTGCCCAAACAAATTGGTTACAGACAATGCAACAGCTTTCAGGGTGAAAGAATTGGTGGACATGTGTGACTCAATGGGCATTAAACTAGTGCATTCCACCTCATATTATCCTCAAGGTAATGGCCTAGCAGAATCATCCAATAAAAGCCTAGTAAGGATAATCAAAAAGTTGTTGGAAGACAACAAGCGGAGCTGGGATTCCAAACTAAAGTTTTCATTGTGGGCTGACAGGGTCACCACCAAGAAGTCCACAGGGAATTCTCCATTCAAGTTGGTATATGGAACTGAGGCTATTTTCCCAATCCAATTGATCCTCCCTGTGGCCAAATTCTTGCAAGAAGAGCAGAATGAGGAAAGTGACATGGCAAGGAGGATGAGTGACTTGGCTGAAGTTCATCAGATCAGAGATCAATTGATTGAGAGGTCTAAAATACATCAAAGGAAAATCAAGGAAGATTTTGACAGAAAGGCAAAGATGGATAATCTTCAATTTGGTGACTGGGTCCTCAAATGGGATGCACTGAAGGAAAAGAAAGGAAATCATGGTAAATTTGATGCTCTATGGACAGGACCATTTGTCATCTCTCAGGTCCAGGGAAACAATACTTTCATGCTGCAAAGTTTGGAGGGAGAAACTGTTTTTGATGGCCCAGTCAATGGGCGGTTTTTGAAAGTTTATTTTGTTTAAGGCTTTTAGGCCTCAGTATTGTAAATATGTTATTTTTCAAAGTTTTAGTGTAGGCTTAGATAGACTCCATGCCCAATGGAATACTAGGTAATATTTCTGATCTTTTTTCCTATGTAAAAGGTCTATGGTTCTTGAAACCTCACAGGGGGGATTTCATCCCCAGAAGGAGCCAGTGTTAGCCCTGAGATGTAGTGCTAATTTTTTTTTGAAGGATGAAGGAAAGGCTTGGTCTGCTTCGCTGTTCTTAAAGGGGTCCCACATGGGCCATCATTCCCCTTCTTCTTTTACCCCGCTCACACTCTACCCGTCCCATTTCCTAAATTAACCTTCATACCCCGACAAAACCCTCTTTAATCTTAGCCCCAAGTGAATTAGCCAAAAACCCCCATAAAACCTTACCCATTTTCCATATGTGCCGTCAACACAGCTCTCAAGGGCGCCTCGTAATTCCACCTCCCTCTGCCGTTGATCTTTTCCCGCCGATCCTATGGCCCACATTCCTCCCGATCAATGCATCATGCTTGATCATTCTCCACCGTTAGATCAACCCCGCCAGATCTAACGGTCAGTGTCCATATCACACAGACAATAAGCGCAAAAAGTACCCACCTAATGAGGGCAGTTTTTCTCTTTCCCCACCGCTATGTGTCATCCACTGAATGGCATCGGGAAAGTTCTCACATTTTCCACTTACCACTCGATGCCCGCTCGATAAAAGTTATTTCCACTTAAACTAAACCACCCCACGTGTTACCGTCTGTGCATCTCCGTCGCCCGATAATCGTTCGATCTGCCAGCCGATCCAACAGCCCAGACATGTTTTTCTCCTGCCACAACCGCTAGCCTCCAATAAGTGATCCCCACCACACATCTCCCTTGATCCAACGGCCACCATTCACGATCACTCACAACCATCCATCTACCCATGCACTCCATACCCCACGTCCTGTCTATTACGCGAAGAAGAAGATGGCTGACTTTGTCAGTCTGGCAACAGCCTGACCATGAAACTGAATTCAAAGAAGAGCATGGCCGAAGGAGAAAAGGACACAACATGACTCAACAACTGAATTAAATAGTCATGGAACTCCATTTCCCTGATCAATCCGACCACCTGGAGGACAACATGGTACCAAAACTGATCAGGTTTTCATAGTGGAGAAAGAAACTACGATCAAAGATGCTATCAAACAGGTAATGGTAGTTGGTGGTCAATTAAGACCCCTCCATCCCTAAATGGCTAAGGGCCATTGTAATGATAGATTATAAATAGCCAGAAGAAAGATGTAATCAAGGTTGGTAATTGTGTTTCGGTTCAATTTCTGGAGACTGTAGATATTCTGTAACTTGTAGCGTCTCATCTTCATTTTCAACAATGCAAGCTTCTTTTGCTATTAATCACTCAATGCCCATTTCTCCTCTGTTCTAAGCTTGTGCCTGAAGTGTTGTATTCATGATTTCTTCTACGTCTAATGCTAGATAACTGTCATCTTATCTCTGGATTGGACAATTGAATGTATCAGTGAGTAGGTCACTTAGGTTTCTTCTGTATCTAATGCAAGATAACTATCATCTTATCTCTGCATTGATAGATTAGATTGGCAAGTTTCTTTACTAGTTGCAGCTGGCCATCATACATTCTGTATGCATCTGCTGGTGTGGTTAGTATTCTTCGTCTGTTCACCTAATTCCCAAATTGTTGAGCATTGGTGGTCTAAAGCCTTGTAGTCTGAGGGTGTTCATGCATGTCTGGAGTGAAAACAGAGTAGAAGTGGTTATCTGGCTTGAACCAAACCATCACCCATCCCAATAAGTTCCTAGAACCGTATTGAAGATTATATGTTACTAGGCATCTCCGAGCTACAACCTAGGAGAGTTTCTTGGAGCTCTAACAGGAGGCTCTTTCAATTTTTTTATGGAATTACTAGGAGGGTTTGAAGCTATTAAGAGGAGGAATTTTGTAGTGAATCTTGTGTTGTTTGTCTTATTTTCCTGTAATTTCATGTACCCACCTCGTTTCTGAAACTTTTCTACATTTAAATATAATATCATGCAATTTTCATGGCATTTTATGTTGTAAATTTGATCTATTGTGATGATGGTATGGAATTGTTAAACTAAAGTGAATTTTGGCATCGATATGATGGTTTACTTTAGTTTTTGCAAAATTCATCAAGGTTGTTTGAAGAGTAACTTGACTTCTTTGATAGGTTTTACAAGGGTTTTTAAAATAAATGGAAAATTTTCAATAATTTTTTGTTCTCTAGTAGTTTCATTCTTAATTGCTCAACTACCCGCCATATTTGATAAGTTAAAAGGAATCCTTAATTTCTCCTTTAAATCTGATATGATATGTTCTCCATTTTCACCCTTATCAAAATTTCCAACTCTTCATGTCAAACCCAAGGTTCATGAATGCTCCAACTTATGACTAGTGGAAATGCAACCGAACAAGATTATGTTAATGGTTGATAGTTTTTCCTTTAATCCACATTCTTAAGAGAGATTTACATTTTAACATAAATCAATACACAATTTGAATGTGATTCATGTACGATATTGACACCTTTTCGAAGGCTCATAATGAAAGCTGAATGTAGGTGATGTGCAAATTTTCAAAGACATAATAAATATCAGTTAGATTCTAATTAGTTTATCTATATTCAAAACAAAATGAATAAATGCTTAAAATGATTTAGATACTAATTCAACGGTTACAATAGTTCTTCATGCTACTTTTCTTTCTTGTGACAATTTTATAGGGGAGAATAAAGTACATGATCCTTGAACCTAAACTCAACGTCTAAAACAACAATCATATTCAAGACAAAACAACATAGTCATTTCATAATCAAACATTCACAGGAACAATATTAATATATAGTCTTATTTTCTACAAGCTAGGGTCATCTACATTTCTTTATTGAAGTATTAGGCCAAGAATGAACAAATTAGAACATTGATCCTAGAAATCATAGAAATATGCTTCGCAATATTTGAAACAATGATAGATGACTTTATGAAATTTTTTAAATAGAATATCATTAACATAATAGAAAATTAATATCATAGTTCGATGTTCTTAGGCTCCGCACTACAACAAATGATAGTGTGACTTTGGGGCCCCAACACAATGTTAGGACATATTTGATGGTAATTATTGTCGATATGTCTTCCAAGCTATATGAATATTCAGGATTTCAAATGTTCTAGGACTTTCCATCTTCTATAATTTATGTTCCCCTTTCAATGCTTGATCAACTAACTTTTTAATGGCTTTCTTCATGCTAATGGTGTAATAGTTGAGTTAGATGGTCACTTAGGTGGGAGCAATGATGAATTTATCCATTGAATCATCATCCACCTTTGAAATCTGTTCAATTTCAATGATCACATTCATTTGTGCCCTGGTTATTTCCTAAAGATTTAGCTTAATATGGGTAGAGTTGGACAAGTCTTCTATTGATTCAAGCTCCCATTCCTCCATCAATTCGATGGCAGTGGCCCACATTTTCTTGGAAAACATGGTAGCTTCATTCCTAGTTGTCATAACAACCTTGTACTTTGATTTCCAAACATCAATCAGAGAGTGGTATTTCACCTTTTGTTTCTTATCATGTTAGGGTAGTGATTCCAGATCATCCTAATGTTTCTTTTACCAGTCAATGAGTCACTTGGTCAAGAGATTTACTTCCTATATTTTTTGCTTCACTGGTTATCCACTCCAATTGTTTGAAGTGATCTTGGATCTTCCCCAACTTACCCACTAAATATTGTTGAGCCTTTTGAAGTTTGTTATTGATTTTGAGGGCATGTAATTTGAGTATCTAAATGTCATCTTGTGCCTTTTGGGCTTGTTCAACCTTAGATATAACCTCTTTCTTGTGACTTTTCTTTCATACCTTTAGCTCAGTGTTCTAATCTTCTTTCAGTTGTGCCACTTACTACTCATATTGGTCCTTGAAGGACTCCAAGAGTGCTATGCATTTTTCTTCTAACCCATCCTAGTGTTTGGCTTCCATTCACCACCTTTATTCTTTCTCTTGTTCCTGCAACGATGCTACCACTTGGGTTAACTTCTCCACATTGATGGATAGACTTTGAGTAGTTGTTTTATTTTTCATTGTGACAGGTCCTAAAATAGAGGTAGTGCCCATAACTGCCTTTTGATTGATCTGGCCAATGATGCTCCATATTATTATTTGTTTAGGGCCTTCCAAAATAACCACCTCTTCTCTTGCCATTCATATTTTTCTTCATTTGCGGACATTGCATAAGACATATTTTTGGATTTTATATAATAATAGTCCCCTAGTTCAATGATTTCTTCACTGAGATCCCTTGAATTATCAACAATATGTGCAGTGCATATTTGCTTAAGGACCAACAAAATAGAGGAAATTGGATTTTGAGAAATAATGGAACTTTTTATTGGTATACTTATCAAAGTGCATACCTCTATGAATTTCTCTTATCAAGAAGATTTAGGATGACACTCTAGTTTCTTCCCCTTGTGATCCTCCTTCTACAATATGTCTAATCTTATTGTTGTTCCTTTTTAGCAGAAGTAGCTTGTTCCCTTGTTTTAGCTTCAACCTAGGCTAGTATTTCCTATTCTTTCTAACTTTAGCTTCACGCCACTTCCTTTATAAGGATTTGACTTTATCCTTTTCTTTCTCATCCTTGGATTTTTGAATGGATTCTATCTCCAAAGAGCATTTCTATCTGTTATCACTCAGGTTGTCCTTAAGGCTCCTTAAAGGATACGGACGAGGTAACCACAAACCAATCTTTGGACTGCAGGTCCTAGCCTACCAGCAGTTAGAGAGGGCTCTCTCTTTAGGATTTAGCTTTGTTGATGATGATTTTAGGCTATTTATTGAATTCAAGGGGTTTTGTTTGAGTTTTGGTGGGAAGGATGATGCTTTCAAGTAGAGAGGTAGGTATAGTATAAGAGTTTCAAACCATTGGGCATGGAGTCAAGGATTAGGACTGTTGGTGCATTTTCTTGGTCACAAGAGGAATATGGAGCAAGACAGTTATACATGAAACAACTTTCAAGCTAAATGGAGATGGATTGAAGGCTAAGGAATGAGAGGCAATTAAGAATCTCTCTTTCAACTTAACAGAGGGAAGATGGATGAGCTCTATCTAGGAGCCGTAAAGAATCCCTAGATAATTGTCAAACATGAATGAAACAGAGCAAATACGAGCCATGAGGAATTCATATTTATGCCTGAATCAGAAGAAAACATATAGAAGTCACAAAAACTGAGCATAGAGTGCAGCCACGCAAATTCTAAACTAATCTTTCTTTCTGTAACTTAGATGGTGATATATGTATGATAAAAACATATATGAATTTAAAACAGAGATAAGAAACACTTATTGAGTCATGTTGCAGCATAAGAATTCCATATTCATTCTTCAAAACATTAATAGCATAGTAGACAGTCCATCCTCCAAACTTTTCAGTAGTCTTTGATTAATGAAAATATCAAGTATACAGAGCGAGTCTCTCTTGGAGTAAATCAACCAACATACCCTCTAAACAGTAAATTAGGGTGGTTTTATAAGTAAAATATCTACAAAACAGATCATAAAAGATCTGAGGAAATAAGTGTCTTTAACCTAACATATGCCTGAAATAAATGCAATAAAATATCTTCGAGCTGCGCTGGGGGCAACTGTATCAAAAAGAGTTAATGTGTTGTCTTTATGGCTCTGTGCTGATCACTTAGCCATAACTGTGCTTTGGGTTTTGATCCCTGCTCTTGAGTGGTTCTGAGGTGTATTAACTGTGATTTGAGAGTTTTGAAATAGATCCACCGCTTTCTTTGACTTTTCTTGAGGCCTTCAATGTTTTGCTGCTTTGGAAATACGGATTTCCATTAGAAACATTTAACTGATACTCTTTGCCGCTTCCTCTGATACACTTTCACTGAACCTAGGCTCTTTAATGTCTTCTAAATTCTTTAAACTGTCCCATCGACCTTTTATGGCTGCTGTTCGGCCCTCTGTTGCCTTTAGAATTGTCTTTGCCCCTTTTCTGAATCTTTGCAAAGAAATTCATGTGAATTTTGTGAATTTTGGGCTTGCTAGTAGCCGAGCCATGAGGGGGCTTCCATTTTGGCCTATTTCCCTTAGCGATGCGCGATTAGTGCTAAGCGCTAATCGCGCATCAAAAACTGCCTCGGTTTTTCATTCCGGGCATCCGTTGGTGCAGATTTCGCGCTTCGCGCCCTTTTTGATGATGACGTCAGCGGTGGGTCCCAGTATGGTGGTGACGTGGTAGGGTGACGTTAGTAGGGTGACGTCAGTAGGGTGACGTCAGTAGTACGGTTGGGTGACATGGCGGTATGGTAGAGGTGATGACGTGGTAGTGACGTGGCAAGGACACGGTGGCAGGAGGCCGATGCAAGATGATGACATTAGCGGTGACGTGGTGCTGACGTAGGAGGGCGGAAGGCGGTATCCGGTTTTCTCCCGCACCGCTTTTCGGCACAGGCGGTATTGGGGGAGGGGCCTCCGAACACATCGGGAGGCTGACAAGTGGCGGGGGTACGACGGGGAAACCGCCCATTCCCCGGGCGTTAAACTCCGGCAGATCAGGGCGCAAGAATTACTGCCCACCATTGATCTCGGGCGCTGGGCATCGGACGACTGGCGGTAAAGGTGAGGTGATAGGGGGTTAGGGACGGGACCCGCCCATTCTATTTAATCAAAAATGCGCGACGGGGGGGGTCCAAAACTTTGGAAATGTGGGTTTTATGGGTTAGTTTTAAGCGGGGGGGAACGATAGTTTAATGTTTAATAAAACATTTAAACATTAACTTTGGGAAAATGACTGTGGAGGGTAGGAATATGAGGTTTTATGGGAAAAGGGGTGGATATAGGTTATTGGCCTAACCAGAGGTTGAGACCAATCCCAGGGTTATGACACAGATGGGTTCATAATAGTCCCAGGTGGACTATTATATCCCAGAACTGTATGTACATAGCTATAGTGCTATAGGGTGGGATATGTAATATTTTTGGGGTTTTTTATATAGTTTTTTGTGTAATAGGGGATAAGGAGATGATCTAGGGAGCTAGATAATAGAGTTAGGAGTTAATATGAATTGGTGAGGTGAAGTGTAGAGGAGAGGCTAAGTTTGTGAGCTGAAACTTAGACATAGGAAGTGAATGGACTGTGAAGACATGATTTTACACAAGAAATGTGGCTTCTTGTCACTGAAGAGAGTCAAAGCTTGACTTGGTGCTTTACAAAAAATGAAGTGATAACAGGACTGGTTGGGCAGATCCCAAGGTCCTCAAGGGGATGTTAGTGAGTGATTTGGGGAATGAGAAGAAGGGGGAGTTAGACATGCCTCGCTTGAGCTCCTCCAAATGAAAAACTGCATCATAACTGTGATCTGAAAAGATATAACACTTGAAAACTGAAATGGATCACACAGCTTGATTCTGCAACCACAAAACTACTTACCCAGCCTACTTACCTAACATTTTTTCTTCTTTTTGCATGGGTGCACTTGGACTTGCAGACCCTGATTATCCTTTTTTCTTTTTGCTATCCTCCTATCTAAATCTACACTTATTTCTTCCAAGGGCCCAGATTAAGCAGTTGGGCTCCTTTGTTTCTCTACCTATCTACAAATCTGCCAAGATTAAACTGTTTGGACAAATTTTCATTCTCTACATTCTAAAACAAGAAATTGAAACCTAGGGGAGCCAAGATTAAGCTGTTTGGCCTTCCCTTAACAGAAAATTCTTCAAAAAGGAATAACTCATCAAAATTGGAATACAGCAGTGGCATTTAGACTGGCACACTTTCATGGCCTTTTCTTTGACCTCTTTTGGAAATATGGAGCATTGCAGTATGCAAAGTATGACATATTTGGCACTTTCAATTGTCAATCATGAAAGATGAACACCTGTTGCAACAGGAGGCTAACACTATCTTTCCTTTTCTCTTGGCCCTTGTTTGAGATATTGGATAGGCAACAGTTTTCCTTGTTCCCTTTCTTCCAACCTCTGATTTACCCCCTCATTTGTTAGAACATCTTGAAACATTGATTCATATGGAAGGGAATCATGACTAGATACATGTGATAGCTTCACTAACTTTTAATGATCTTTGATTACACTAGTGAGGAGATTAAGCTCCTTAAGTTTGCATGCTTCCTATATTTCCCAAGGAAACTTAATCAGTGCATAGTGGTTGATTCTGATAGGAAATATTAGCCATGATATGTTAGAATTGATGTCTAGAACCAACATTATTCTAGTTCTGAAAAATATGATAAGAAGCCTCTCCTATCATTAATCAATTGAGGACTAATTGTGGCATCAAGTGAGGGGCGACAAAACAAAATACACTTCGATATATGTGAAGTGTTCTTCATAGTAAAAATCCACCATTCCTATAAGGATTTTATAGCTTCTTCATGTATCCTAGGGGCTGGAAAACCAAAGATAATTTGGTGTGTTCGCGTCAAGAAATGGTCACAAATATCATAAAGTAACTTGGGGTAGTATTCTACCTATATATTCTTACAATAGATATGAATAGGTGGCATCTTTGGTGTCCATTTCCAATTTAGACCAAGAAACTTGTTGGAAGCACAAAAGGAATCTATTAAATAGGCCAACATGTAAAAGTAGGGGCCATGATTCACTGGGGCTTCATTTACCTTTAGAAGGGCTTTCAACAAGTTTTTCGACAAAATGTTTGACAAATTGAATAAGTGACTAGTAGAATTTATCTCTGTCACTAAAGGAAACCATTCAACTTTAAATTGAGAGGCACTAAGCTCACCATATAACCTATTGATCACCATTGTGAGATGTTGATATGGTTTCTACATGTGCTGAGTAGGGTACTTCTTGTTAGATCACTCTTTGAATGAGTCAATGTCCCACCACTATCCCTTCATAATTTTTATGAATTTAGGATGAGTGGAAAATAAATTATCTAGGAACTATTTATTTATGTTGATTTAAGAGGGATTGAGATGATATATCTAGCTAAAATCCTTATTCTTCAGGGAGGCCATGACTTCCCCTGTGTTATTGACTATGGATTCTCATTGTAATTCAACATGTGCCACTTCCCATATTGTCATTTTGTTATATGACATTGTGGATGGCATCATGGGTATATGATATATCTTGGATTTCCTTATGTAGCACATTGCCTTGAAATCATTATCATTTACATCAAATTCAGAGTTGGAATATGTCTCATAAATTCCCCACCAATCTGGGTATACATTGGTTCCATCAAATACTCTAGTAGTATCAAAGTGGTTTTCACTTGACAGAGGGTCTAGCACCATGAGTTCAATGATATTTAGAATTTTCCATTTCCATTTGCATTTTTTCAATATTTTTCAACTTTTTATGCCCTTGACACCTACATGCAATAACATAGATAAGTTTCATAACATATATCGTATTCCTGATTAACAATAGATACAAAACAAGGTTTCTTACTCTTAGTATAATTGAACTCTATATTGGTGATCCTTAAATTGGGAAGCTAGATTTCATGCTAAAAGGAGGCAGAGCCAAGGGGAATTCCACAAATATGTATCTCAAAATGAGAAAGGGTAAGTCTTTAAGACTCCCTTTATAACAATTAATGGCCACTATAAGAAGGTTTTAATGCAATCTAACAAAGCGTCACATTGATTTCACCATAAAATATGTGTTTCTTTCCAGGATTGAGGGACTACAATTAGAAAATCCTAGTATCAACGTAGTGAGATCGTGTCGATGGGATTTTAGGCTCAGGGAGGTAAATCGAGGGAAAATTCATTAGGATGTTTTAATGAAAAGTGAGTTATCCCCCTTTCAAAAGCATTGAACACAAAATTCCTTGAGAAGGGCATGGTTATCTGTTAGTGAAAGATAGGGGCTGATGTCCAGTAGGAATAAGTGTTAATATCAATAATGGTTAATTGAGGAGAATTTTTAGCTAACTCAAAATTTCCCTCACATACAACTTCTTATTATGGCAACGACGTTGGAAAATTGGAAGAAGTAAGAATTAAAACAAGATTTCACAACAATTCCTTCCAGCTTCTGAGAGTCAAAAAAAGAAGAGGTTTAATAGTTGATGTTATGGATTATGCTCTAATTTCCAATACAAGGTGTGGTACGAGAAAGAGAGAATACCTTGATGAGTGATTTTGAAGCCTTGGAGCCTGTTTGGGGGTTCTCCAAGGGATTGTTGAGTAACATAACTTAAATTTAAGGGAATAAAACTATGGAGGGCCCCTCACACAATTGTTTCATCTTTAATAGTTATGATGGGGGAGGTTTTTGGGAACAACATGAGGTTTCCCCCTTGAAGAGGCAAGTGAACATTGTGCTCCTAATAGAAAAAGTATTTTATTTTGGCTACTATATCATTGCACTCATTATTTTGATTAATTTTTGCTAAATATATGGATGCCAATTGTGTTTATTCTCTAAATGCTTTTATTAGATACATTATAAATTGTATCCTAATGCTTTCCCTGGCCTTTTCAAAAAACTAAAATATGTTAGATATGCGTTCCAATGTCTATAAAAAACCATAGTGGTTTATCAATAAGTTGGTAAAATTATAGTTAGGATAGACTACATGCAGGAACTACCCATGATTTCATTTGGTTGGAAACCCCTGTAACCCCTATTGGTTCCCCTTCAAGTAGTACCACATCAAACAACACCCATACACATAATCTCACTTTCACATACCCTCAATTATATTGGGAGTCTTCTTCTTCCAAAAATTGCACTACACTGACAAACCCTAAATCCATCACAAAATTATTGCTACCTTGCTCCTCTATATCTTTGTTGTTGTAACCCTTTGAGCCTTTGACCTAACTACCTAGTTTTCATCCCTTGTCCAGCATCAAAACCTAAAATTTAAAACCCTACCTAAGCCTAACATATCTAACCTAAAATCCTTTCCCATTCCAGTCATCACTGGTTGTGAATTCATAGAGAGATCCCTCTCTGGTTTAGCAGGGCTAGCTACTGAACCATAAGTGGTTTGAGGTTACCTCCTTCGGGCTCCCTCCTAAGCCTTAGGATATTGTGCAGGATAAAAATTTTGGTGCCGTTACTGGGGAGACAAGTGATATATCTTCCCTGGGAAAGAACGACAACGATCAGATCTAATTGCTAATGGTGAACAATGATCAGACACATATGAAGGCTGAAATCATTCACTTGGTGACTCCAAATCAGTTTCAAATTTATTTCAAAGACTCCATTGGAGGATGAGCTTTACCAACAGAAAATATGGGAAGATCAGGTATTCAAATTGGACTTTCATCTAAGACTTCATATTCTTTATCATAAATTATTTCTTCTCTTTTCCTGAGAATGTCAAGAAATTTTTCCAGAGTATACTGTATTTGTTGGGATGGGGTCCCCTAAGTCAGTTTTGGGGTTAAGATAACCCAATTTTTGGTACAGTTTTTGTATATAAAGTAAAGTCTCTGTGATTCACAGATGCAGAGCGCGTAGATGAATAGGAGTTAAAGTGGCTTAGTCCCTTGTTTTTTGTAAAGTTTGAGTTGGTTTTGAGATCCACCCTTGGTCTGTGGACCATGGCATTGTATGAAAAAGGCTATAAATAGTGTGTCGTAGAGAGTCTAAGGCATGTTTTTGGTAGTAATTGATGATAGGAAAAGGGAAATGATAGTGAAGAGAAGTGGGTAAGATAGAAGAAATGCTTCTTAACTGAGTCCGTGGAGGCCTAGGTAGAGTCCGCAGCTGAGTGCGCGGACCCTTACAGCTGAGTGCACAAGGTGATTTTGAGTCTGTAACCTTGAATTGAAGATCTATAAAGATAGTTTCCGAAGAATTCTTGCCTATTTCTATTTATCTCTGTTAATGCTATATGTTACCCAATGAATACTTTGTTTTATGGAATATTGATCGAATGTTTGTGTGATTCTCTCGAATAAGTCTTAATGATGTATGCAATGCATGTTTAAGTACTTTTGCGAAGACTCTGATGAACTCTATTATGTTTACTAATAACTTAAGTAGATCTGCATGAACATTAATTTAGGGTTGTTCTCTGATGCACGTAAGTGGATAAATTGACTGTGAAAGATCCGCAAGGACTGATAGTAGACCTTTGTGAAGGTCTGAAGACTATTTTAACAGAGTTGCAATAACGTGCCCTAAGAGTTTATCGATATGCACAAAGGCAAATCTAAGACGTTGAAAGACATCACACTAGTCTCTGGATGCAGAAACTTGGTTCTTGCATCCCCCCATACTACTTCGAGTGAGACTACAACTTGCGCTACACATGTTGTAGTGAAATGGCCTGCAGGAGTTAATAAACAAATGTGCTAGCAAAGAGAAGGGTCCTTGATGGACACCAGGTGGTTAGAAGAATTGGCAAACATAAGGCATGAATAGGGCATGAGATAAGGCTCACCACACAAATAGGTGATTATGACATGGACCAGGTCATCTTGGATCTGGGATTTGATGCGAATGTTTTTCCGAAACAGACATGGGAAAGGATGGGCATACTTGCACTGCACTAGTCTCCTATTTAGCTCAGAATGGCGAACCAACAGAAAATAATCCATATGGGATGCTTATGTGCAGTAAAAATTGATATAGAAGGTGCGAGCGCGATGATCAAATTTGAGGTTATAGAAATCGTTGATGACAGTAATCCATACCCCACGCTCCTGGGGATTGACTGGGCCATTGATATGAATGGGGCCATCAATTTAAAGAAGATGACAATGTTGTTTGAAAGAAAATCACTTCGGATTGTAGTATCGTTGGACCCTACAGAAGGGGCATGATATACTGAACTAGTCCGTGATTACATAGAAGGTGATGATGAACTAAATCAAATCTACAAAATAACAACGTGAGATCAGGACTGGATCAATCTAATGATAGATGGGAGGATTTCATGGGATCGGGAGAGTTACTGCACCTCTGATTCAGATGAGGAGTTAGAACATTGGCAGAATCACTTGCATGAAGTATCCACAACACAATGCAATATGATGATGAAGTCGCTGAGCTGTGTTTCATCAGAGGTAAGGAAATTACCCTATTATGATGGTTTAACTAACATTGATCTATTTTTGGATGAATTTAAGTGTGAATTCCTTGAGGATAACCACTTCCAAGCATTAGATTTGGCACTGCGTGCAACACCTGCATGATGGTGGGGTACGCATAAGGATAGTTTTGCTGGATGGCAAGATTACGAAAGAATGATGAAGCTATAGTTTGGACGTGCTAACACTAGAATGACTGAGAAATATAGTGGAAGGGATAATCCGCGTGATCACCTGACAAAATGGGCTAAAACATGGGGGACAGAACCACAACCAGAGTGGGTACATGTATTTTTCCATACTTTGGATACAATTTCCATGGATTGGTATCTAGAAACAGAGATTTGCCATGGCACCACAGAATGGGATATATTGAAGGAAGGGTTCTTATTGACCTTCAGCTTTGAGGATGGCTTCGCAAGAATCGATGAAGCGCTGCAAGAGATTAAGGCAGGTATCTTCAGAATGTCGACGAAACCTATGGAATGGACCCAACCAGATTGGAGCACCCAGTTGTGCCATGCACTAGAATGCTATAATGTGACCGCTGAAGAGGAAGATGAGGATCCAAGGAACATTAATATTCCACAGGCAGAAGGACATTGCGATGTCGAAGGCCCACAAATAGACAACCAATACATCACCATGCCCAAAGTACACAAAAATTGGAGATTATTGGGACAAGGCTATCGTGGATAAATTTACCGAGTTACTCCACGAATACCAGGATATCTTCCCTACTAAGTTTTTGGATTTGAAGGGCATAATTGGTGATTTGGGCATTATGAAGATCACTCTAAAGCCAGATGTGAAGCCTATTAAACAGAGGTCGTATCACCTTAATTCCAAATACAAGGAAAATGTTTGCCAAGAGCTGGACAAAATGCTGGAGGCAGGCATCATAGAGCCTGTAGAAGAATCAGATTGGGTGAGCCCGATGGTGGTTTAGGAAAAGAAGAAAAAGGGTGAAATAAGGATTTATGTAGATCCACAGAAGCTTAATGATGTGTGTGTCCACGACCCATTCCCAATGTCGTTTATAAATGAAGTGTTAGACAATGTTGGATGGTAGGAGGCCTATTCCTTTATTGATGGGTTTTCCGGGTATCATCAGATCAAGATCATGCCAGAAGATAGGAGAAAAACGACCTTCACAGAGAAGTGGGGATGTTTTCAATACACCGTGATGCCATTTGAATTTAAGAGTGCACCTGCGATATTCTCCCGCGTAGTCATAACAACATTCAAGGAGTTCATTCATAAGTTCCTGGAAGTATACTTTGATGACTGGATGGTGTTTGGATTAGTGAAGTGCCATGTAGCAAGTCTGCGCCTAATGTTGGATACGTGTCGCAGATACTAGATCGCGTTGAATTTGAAGAAATGCATATTTTGTGTTCCCTTTGGGATCTTGCTGGGTCACATGGTGTGAAAGCAAGGATTGATGGTGGACCCTACAAAGATTGCAATAATTGTGAATTTGGAGGCCCCAAGGAACGTCAAACAATTGCGCACAATGCTGGGACATATGAGATATTATCGAAAATTTATCAAAGCCTACGCTCAAATTACTTCGCCCATGGAGAAACAGCTGAAGAAGGATGCAAAATTCTATTCGGACGAAGACTGTCAGTGAAGCTTAGATATATTGAAAGAAAAGATGGTCACTGCACCAATCTTGGTATTCCCTGATTGGAAAAATGAGTTTCACGTACATGTGTATGCCTCTTGCATTGCGTTGGGTGCAGTGCTAACACAGGTCGGTGAAGGAGAAATGGACCATCCTATAGCCCTCACCAGTAGGAAATTATCAAAGGCTGAGAAGAATTATTCAATGACTGAGAGCGAAGGGTTGGCTATGGTGCACGCATTGTAAAACTTCAGGCATTATCTATTAGGAGGGAATTTCAAGATGTACACAGATCATTCTGCCTTGAAATACCTGGTCAATAACCTGTGTTAGGGAGGAAGATCTACAGATGGTTGCTATTATTCTAGGAGTATGACTTTGAAGTCATTGTGAAGCCGGGAAGGTTAAATCGAGGACTTGACCATCTATCATGGATCAAAATAGGAGAGGAACCTAATAATCTGGAGGAAGGGTTGCTAGATGCGTAACTCTTTGGGGTGCCCGTAATGGATGATCATTTTGCAGACATTATTCACTTCTTGATTATGGGGATGGCGCTGAAAGGAAATACAATTTAGAAAAAGAAGGAATTAGTAGTGTGCACAACTGATTTTCAGTCATTGTGGGACATCTGTGTAAGATGGGTGCAAATGAAATATTGCGAAGATATGTGCCGAACTTTGAGTGGGCTATCATTCTTGCTGAAGCTCATGGGCGAGCTATGAGAGGTCACTATGTAGGCAAGGCAACTACGCAAGGCTATGGTGGCCAATTCTACACAAGGATTCCAAGGTGTATTGTAAGGCATGCGATGCATGTCAAAGAAATGGCAAATCATTACGAAGGGATGAATTTCCATTACATCCTCTAGTATCTCTGTAGCTGTTACAGGGAAAAGTGTCTACACAGAACTTCTTATCCCACTAAGGTGTGATAGCTACCTTAGAAACAAACTAATTAAAGCTACTTTCGTTTTTCCTTTATGAAGTATAGATGAGAGAAGAACAAAGAAGACCAACCTCTGTCTTGCGCTAATCTCCTGGTTCGATTCCTCTCTCTCTTGATAGTCTTTCGCTACTTGTTCCCTTTCACGCCCAGCTTCACAGAGTACCTATAAGATCACAGTAGCATAGCACTATACAAGAACATGGATCTATAATCATAAACAATCTAAGATCAGATGTAAATTGACCATACAAATGCAGCAAACATAAATGACACAAGAGTATGGAGGAAAACTTGAATAGCTTTTATTGATAAACAAGAAAAAGCCAAGGGAGCTACAACCAGTTGTTCTGACCCAACATCATCCTCTCAGTAAGGAAGCCCCTCTTCACCTCATACAAAGCTTAGATCACCCAAAAATATGATGTTGTCTTAAGAAACCAACAACAATTCCTTACAATATGTAAAATTCCAGCCTCTGGATCTCTGGGATGAGGGATCCATATATAGATATCTGTAAGGGAGATGAGTCAGCTTGTGATTTGATTAGTGTCTTCCCTCTGATAGTTCTTGCTTCCACTTGGAGATTGATGATCTCTTACTCATCCTTGGTTGAATTCAGAGAGGCAAGTGTCACAGGAGAAGTTTATGGAAGTTTCCATGCCTCTCCACCTTGCGGAATGACACTGCCATTTGTCACTTCTCGCCCATCGCACCCCATAGAAGGGCTTTTTGAAATGCAACACACCCACACAGTGTACTTTGCAATGCAATGTACTTTGCATATGGAGCAGCTGAAATGATCCTGTTTTGACCAGTTCTGAGCAGTTTTTCATGGAGAACGTCTAGGAGAAGCTGTAATCAATTGACCTTGTTCCTTTAGGGGTTAGAACAACAATTTTAGGGACTTAGGAGCCCTTGGTTTATGGACATTTCATGCTTGGGGTTGTAGTGCCCAAAAATGTCTATAATAGTTGCCCCCTAAAGCATGAGGTCGTTAATCTTTTGATGTCGGGTGAAATGCTTTATTATGAGGATCCAAAGTTCTTTCAAGCTGGGAGGAGACCTGTAATAAGATACAATACAATACATTATTTTCATAATATTTTCATGATCTAGCTGAGGCGGGCATTCCCATGCTCAGCTTTATAAATTCATTTTCATGTACATAGGACAGACAATCGTCTGAGTGTAGACTGATGATTTTGGTAGAGCCATCATCCCTTTGATTGGATGATTATCTGTGCAGCAATGATGTACATTTGATGTCTTTATTTCCCCGAATATATATCGCAGCCCGGATGGATGAAACTAGATCCGGGGTCTTCAATCTCGTCCGATCTTCACTCGAAGTACAAGTCTATCCACGTGAGAGATGTTCTGGAGTCGAACATGGAAAGACATCGCCTAATTACCAGCCAATGATGTAAGCTGTTAACAAGCGCGAGAGGAATCACCAATAATGATAATAAACCTCAAGGTACTGCAATACAATTCACGTGGTGTGAACAAAGGACTTGGCGTCGAACACCATGCAAAATATTTCGGTCGAAGGCCATTGATGTAAACCTGTCGCCAGAAGTGAGAAACTTGCCATTGAGGCATGCAAGCTTCAAAGTACTGAACGGGGTGTTCCTAGATCGACTTCTTGGATAATGAGCTGATGTCGACAAGAAGTGATCTGTCACAGGAGGGACTTAATGAATCCCACATCAATGACACGAAACGGAGCAAATGATTTTAATGGAGGTGAAAACGATCTGATGACATATGGTTCAGGGTGGCGGTCATGAAAGAATGGAGTATGAATGTATTGTAGCGGGTCAGACACAGGTGAACTCTCTGAATGACTTCTCTTGAACATATCAGCGACACTGACATGATGGATTGGTAGCATTACCCCAAATGTGGATGGTGTGATGGGACCATGGCGATGTGACCGGTGAATGAAACAACCCAACCCGACTTGGATGTGGAGTGAAAGTGCCATGTTCAAGAGCGACTTTCTACCAACAAAGTTTCTTCAAGTTTTCTTCCCAATTTTCCCTAGTCATTGCTGACCAGTACCTCTTTATTTTTGTCAAGCTTGAGGAGGATAACATATGCTTGTTCTATAATTTGCCCTTCGGGCAAACCCATCGCTATGTTTTAACGAGCCTAGCGATAGTGAAACTCGTTCTTGTCTGCTATGGACATGTTTGTCGCTATTAAGTTTTAACGAGTTTAACGACAAAGATAAATCGGTCATTTTCAATTTTAGAGAATCTGAAAAGGAATGTAAAGGAAACTCCAAAATTCCTTTTTCGTCATCTAATCCCTTAAGTCCGAAAAAGTATAAAACAATACAGAAGGGATGAATTTTCGATACTTTTAACGAGCCGAAAAAAAGAAGCGCTTGATCGTTTTGTGTAATAATCCCTCAGGTCCAAAAAGATTAAAATTTAGAGGAGGGATAACACTTCCGGTCCCTTTAACGAGCTGGAGAGGCCAATGGCTCGAAAATCTTTTCATATTCTACGAGTCAGTTGAAAAGAGCTTAAAGGAGACTCGTCTTTTGAGGAATGAGTGATAAAATTGGGTAGCAGCTGATTCTAGGTAAGGTTTGGAATGTTCCAATCACGGCAGTGTTACAAGGATGGCTAGTGAGATCACTCTTCGCAGCTGTTCCTCAAAAGGGGTAAACAATCAAATGGAGGTGAATGATCAGCCAATACAGAGTGGAGGTGATGATGAGAACATGACCAAGGCTTTTAAAGGCTGAAGTACTACATTCACGATGGTTATTTACCAAGAAATAGTTCATTTTTTAATGAGCTTAAACGCGGGGGGAAACATTTGCTCATGGCTTATGTTTATTTTTTAACGAGCTTGAACTATGCGCTAAAACTGCTCGATTAATCCAGTCGTATAATAATAATGTCCCATTTAAAACGGCAATTTTTAGAGTTTTGCCCCACATCCTTTCTTTATGCAAGTTAGGAAACGACCAATCCAAAAAACAGATAAATGATCGCTCTTTGCTTGCACGCCAAAAGGTTTGCATGCCCCCAGGTATAAAACAGAGTTTCAAGGTCACCCTTCAAATCACCAAAAAAACATTTGTTTTATCAAGAAAGGTATACCTCTTTCAGGTTACCAAAGATTGTTTTGTTCACAGTGCAAACAAAACACTTCTTCGGCGATGTTTACCGAAATAGACAAAGACGAGTGGAGGAGACTACTCCACTCACATAACTTTGACAAGAGAATCTTGTTCCAGAATAACTCCCTCTTCCAATCACGGATGGGAGTATAGACTAGTCATATATCTCTCGCGGAAACCTACCCTATACCTGAAGTTTTCCTGCCGAAGCAGACCAGGGTGCATGCCCCCTGGGTTTCAGTCATGTCCCTCGAATCACTCGCGCTCATCAGGCGGACGGACTGGAGATTGATGAGACATTCCTTGTGTGAAAAGACCATTCAGGGATGGCATATGACTATTTACTCTATGTGATCCGAGAAATGAAAGCTGGTCTACGAGCTTGACCACTCTTCCTTCGTGCGGAAAACACATCACTCTAAAGAGTGATGAGACAATCGCTCCCATGCAATAAACATAGTCTCGTCCAAGGAGTAGATTATAATCCAGGGGTCCTTGAACTACCATTACGTTCATGTGAACGGTTTTCCCTCTCAATGTTATGGGAACATTGGGAAGGATCCCTAACGGTAGACTGGTTCCTTTGTCAAAGCCTGTTAGATTTCTCATCTCAGGCAAACGCGATGGTGAACCAAGCACTTTCCAAGAAGTCGAGGAAAGGATACTCACAGAAGCCCCTTCATCTATGATGGTACCAGCTATAACCATTCTATATACTTGAGCAATAATTCAGAATGCTACACTAGCCGGTAAACGGGGTCTACCTAGTTGATTCCAGTCGAAGGAGACAACTAGGTTGCTTGGAGGTGGGACCAAATAGATGGCCGGGTACGACTCTGACGAACTTCCCTCCTACGGTAAAGGAATGGGTAAATTGCCGCCATGTTCATCGGTGTCTGTGCTTATGAAAAGAATTTGGACGGTGTCATCCTTATTCTCTTCTGTGATTGTATCATATGAAGACGGAACCTCTGAAGGCAAGACCAGGTCAACTGCCACCTTGACCTTTTGACTTTCATCTGGTATGGGTTCAGATGGTTTGTCTTCAATGATAGATGCTTCAGCCGACAATCTGGGCAGGTCAGCCAGTTTTTCAACTAGTGACGAACTCGGCAAGAGTTTTTTATATCCAGGAGGAAGTCGTACCGGTGAAACCGGACGATCATCCAAAACTATTTTAGCCTCGTCTAAGAAGGGACAATGGTGGATGGCATGATCGCCTTCACATAGTTTACAAGGAAATCTGTATTTTCCTTTTTGTCCTGGGGCTTCACTCTCACTAGTTGACGGTGTGTTTTCAACATGATCATCAGAGATTGACGACACCGGGTTGTGAAAACGAGGAGACCAGTCCCTTAAGATCCGAGGGATGCAAGGACAATCTCTATGATAGTGGTCTCCTTTGCAAATGACACATGGCGATTTAGGCTTGGTCGGTGAAATGTGTGGATTTTCTCTAGACGACGCTTGGTTGCCCCCTTTCGCTTTTGGCTCCTTCTTCTTCTTCTCTTTCTTCTTCTTTTCCTTCTTCTTCTCAGGTACTTGATTTTTGGCTTTACCAACCCCATCAAGCGAAGAAGAAGGAGGAGAGGAAGAATTGGAGGAAGTAGAAGGTTGGTGGGTAACTCTGGATTCGTCTAGTTGCTGACTCGACTGTTCAGGAATTGCGGTGTTCTGAACGACAGAGGTTGAGAAGAGCCATATGGGCAAGCCGATTGTCAATCCTGGAAGCGACAATGTGGCCATATGGGGTGCACCAACATCTCCCCAAGAGGAGAAAGGACTAGGATTTCCTCCAAGGGGAATTCCTTGGTTGGTGGATTCCATTTTCTCGACCTGAGATCAACGTAGGGAAAGGTGATGATTATTCCGTTTAAAATAAATTTTAGACGCTTTGACACAACTTGTTTTTTCAATTTTTAAGAGTCGAGAAAAAACAAAAGATGACTCTAGTCGCCTTCGATTTTTAATGAGCCTGAAGTGACAAGTGCTCAGATGGACCTTTTCCGTTAAGGAGTCTGAAAAGGAACGAAAGGGACTGCTCTGGAAATCTAGGTAGAGGGATTACCAAACCAATCGCAAAATTGCATAATACTTTTTACGGTACGACAGTCAATCTTCCCGAATGATGTGTTCAGTGCATTGCGATCGATAGGGCGGCAGACACGGCTTCCTATGGATAAAGGGTTAAGCCTATTGTGGTCTCCCAAAATATACTCGACGGTACGCGGGAGCACAAGTCCGTACTGGCACTTATCGTCTCAAAGTGGAGGAATCATCCAACCATCAGTGAGAGCAATAGTTACCAGGCTTTACGACGCTGGAATACGTCTCTAGCCTAGACTTCTAAATATTGTGCGTTAGGTTCCAAAGTGCTGTTAGATTCATTGAATTTATTTTATAGTTGATCTTGTTTATAAAGTTTTCCTTTCAGGTTCACCGCGAGATGTAGATGTGTAATTCCTAAAATGCAATCTAAGACGATAAACAGTCTTTTATCTTCTTTGTGCAATGAAAATCCTAGCTACTAAGGAAAGAGAGACAATATTCTTTCACAAAGAGCAAAGAGCACACTCTAAATGCACTTTCCTAAATCAAACCAATCAAACAGTCTAAATGAAAATGCACATGCATGTATTTGTTTTCGACTTTCTTAGTATGTAAATGGTAAAAAGAAAGTTGATGCACAAATCTGAATTACTTTTCAAGCGACAGTTATCAACAAGTTTCTTTTCGAAATCAAAAATGGAGGCAATCACAACACCTTACGATTTGGAAATGAATACTTGTTTTCGACACTATAAAAATTACAAATTCAGACCAGATACAATAGTAACAGGATAATCGACTATCTACAACAATAAAACTCTTTCCTATGCCTAAAAACAACACTTGCGACGCTTTCAAATCAAAGGACAACAGTACGATTACGTTACTTTTGCAAAGGAGAACTGAAAATGACCCAACAAACACACAAAAACATTTACAGTTCTTTTGTACAAAGGAGGCAGAATAACAACAAAGAAAAGGGGTTTCAAACAGAGATATACTGATCACAGGCAACAAAATTCATGAATAGAACTGGAAAGAATGAACTATAGAAACCAAAACTAAACAATGCCTAGTCTGATCAGTGCACCTGTAACACAGGGAATTTGAAATGCAGTGCACCTACTACACTCGGGAAGTGCGCTGAATTTTAGATTCACAGAACAGTACCTGCACTGGTCTAGAGACAAGACTTTGTTTGGGTTTCGGGTCATAGTTTCCAGTTCAGTTCATGGGTTTTGGCCGAGCAAACAGTAATCAGTAATGCAAAAATCAGGGGTAGATCTAAGGAGGATCTAAGAGCTATCACAAAGGGCAATCAAAGA
Organism: Pinus tabuliformis; assembly: GCA_031772625.1. Lineage (NCBI taxonomy): Eukaryota > Viridiplantae > Streptophyta > Pinopsida > Pinales > Pinaceae > Pinus > Pinus tabuliformis. The sequence continues at coordinate 710,092,766 of CM062805.1, read as the reverse complement.
GTTTTTAAATTAGTTGTTTAGTTTATAAACAAATCCCGGAGATTGACTGAAGCGGCATTTATCTACTTTGCATTTGCATAGAAAATGCAGTTCGAAAGCTACCTGGCTCAACTTCAGGCTCCGTCTGTAAGTTTATAAAATAGACAACAAGGAAGATAAACAAACAAACTAATTCGTCCCCAGTGGAGTCGCCATTTTGTTATAGGGAAAAGTGTCTACACAGAACTGCTTATCCCACTAAGGTGTGATAGCTACCTTAGAAACAAACAAAGTAAAGCTACTTTCGTTTTTCCTTTATGAAGTATAGATGAGAGAATAACAAAGAAGACCAACCTCTATATTGCGCTAATCTCCTGGTTCGATTCATCTCTCTCTTGATAGTCTTTCGCTACTTGTTACCTTGCACGCCCAGCTTCATAGAGTACCTGTAAGATCACAGTAGCATAGCACTATACAAGAACATCGATCTATAATCATAAACAATCTAGGATTAGATGTAAATTGACCATACAAATGCAGCAAACATAAATGACACAAGAGTATGGAGGAAAACTTGAATAGCTTTTATTGATAAACAAGAAAAAGCCAAGGGAGTTACAACCAGTTGTTCTGACCCAACATCATCCTCTCAGCAAGGAAGCCCCTCTTCACCTCATACAAAGCTTAGATCACCCAACAATCTGATGTTGTCTCAAGAAACCAACAGCGATTCCTTACAATATGCAAAATTCCAGCCTTTGGATCTCTGGGATGAGGGATCCATATATAGATATCTATAAGGGAGATGAGTCAGCTTGTGATTTTATTAGTGTCTTCCTTCTGATAGTTCTTGCTTCCACTTGGAAATTGATGATCTCTTACTCATCCTTGGTTGAATTCAGAGAGGCAAGTGTCACAGGAGAAGTTTTTGGAAGTTTCCATGCCTCTCCACCTCGCAGAATGACACTGCCATTTGTCACTTCTCGCCCATTGTTGTGGGGAAAAATGCCTATGCAGGACGATCCTATCCACCTAAGGTGTGATAGTACCTTAGCAACAAATGAATACAGCTACTTCGGTTTCTTCCTTTATGAAATATGAAAGAGAGGAGATTGGTAGACTTACCGTTATCTTCCGGTTGTCCCTCGATCTAGATCCTCTCCTCTTTGGGTGTCCACAGCTACTCGCCTCCTCGCTTTCCCATGAGATCACAAGAGCACAACTACCTGTGACAAGAGAACAGCTACTTGCGACAAGAGAAGGACACAACACAAAGGCAAATATACATATTCATAAATGATTTAGGATTAGAAGTAAATCAAATATACCAATGCAAATCATACAGTATACACCAGCATATAGGAAAGAACCAAGAAGCTTTATTGATTGATAAACAAGGTTCAGGAAGAGATACAACCCATAGGGTTCCAACCCAGCATCTCCTTCCCAGCAGAATGGAATTCCTTCTTCAGCCCCTTTCAAAGCATAAACACCCAATGATCCAACCACAATCCAACAACAATTCTTTGCAATCACAATATTCCCGCCTCTCTTGACCTCATGGAGAGAGATCTATATATAGGAGTTTTGGAGAGAGGATGAGTCAGCTTGAGGCTGGTATGAAACTGACTAGTGTCCTCTCCCACTTCAGTTCTTGAGTCCACTTGGAGGTTCTTGCTTCCACTTGGAGATTTGGAACCTCTTAGTCATCACCAGTCGAATTCCCTGATCCAAGTGTCATTTTGGAAGCTTCCTGGGCATTGACACCTTGAGAAATGAGTCTGCCACTTGTCCAGTTACGCTCAGCGCAGGTAGCCTTCTTTGCAGTTGACATTCAACACAGGTAGACAGTGGAGTAGTTGACATTCAGCGCAGATGCTCAGTGGAGCAGTTGACATGATCCAGAAATGGCCTGTTTTTGAGTGTTTTCAGGTGGAGAACTTTTGTGAACTGCTGTGGTTTGCTGGCCTTGTTCCTCTAGGGGTAGGAACAACATGTTTAGGGACTTTGGATCCCTTAATTATTGACATTTCATGCTCAGTGATGCAAGGCACAAAAATGTCTATAACAGTTGCCCCCTAAAGTATGAGGCCGTTTATCGGGTGAAATGCTTTATCCAGGGGAGTCCGAAGTTCATCCATTTGCTGGGAGGAGACCTGTAATAAGATACAATACAATACATTATGATTCATACTGCTTTCATGATCTAGCTGAGGCGGGCATTCCCATGCTCAGCTTTATAAATACATTTTGGTACATAGAACAGACGATCGTCTGATGGTAGACTGATAATTCTGGCGAAACTATCATCCTTTGAGTAGGATGATCATCTTCTGCAATGATGTACATGTCAAATGTCTTTATTTTCCTGAATATATATCGCAGCCCGGATGGATGAAACTAGATCCGGGGTCTTCAAACTCGTTCGATCTTCACTCTAAGTACAAGTCGATCCATGTGAGAATTGCGCTGAAGTCGAACATGGAAAGACATCGCTTGATTACCGGTCAATGATGTAAACCGTTAACAAGCGCGAGAGGAATCACCGATAATGATAATGACCCTCAAGGTATTGTAGTACAATTCACGTGGTGTGAATAAAGGACTTGGCGTCGAACACCACACAAAATCTTCTGGTCGAAGGTCATTGATGTATACCTGTCGCCGGAAGTGAGAAACTTGCCATTGAGGCATGCAAGCTTCAAAGTACTGAAGGGGTTGTTCCTAGATCAACTTCTTGGATAATGAGTTGATGTCGACAAGAAGCGATCCGTCAAAGGAGGGCCTTAATGAATCCCACATCAGTGACACGGAACGGAGCTAATGATTTTAGTGGAGGTGAAAACAAGCTGTGACATATGATTCAGGGTGGCGGTCATGAATGGATGAAGGATAATGTATGGCAGTGGATGGGACCTGGTTGACTCTTTCTGAACGACTTCTCTTGAACATGTGGCGACACTGATGCGATGGATTGGTAGCATTATCCCAAGAATGGATGGTATGGCGAGACCATGGTGATGTGACCGGTGAATGAAACAACCCAACCCGATGTGGTATGGAGGAAAAGTGTCATGTTCAAGAGCAACCTGCTACCATCAAAGACTTCTTGATTTTTCCCAATCTTTTCCCCAGTCATTGCTGACCAGTACCTCTTTATTTTTGTCAAGCTTGAGGAGGATAACATATGCTTGTTCTATAACCTGCCCTTCGGGCAAGCCCATCGCTATGTTTTAACGACCCTAGCGATAGTGAAACTCGTTCTCGTCTAAAGACAAGTTTGTCGCTATTTGGTGATTTTAACGAGTCTAACGACAAGGAAAACTCGGTCCTTTTCATTTTTAGAGAGTCTGAAAAGGTACATAAAGTTAACTCCAAAATTCCTTTTTCGTCATCTAATCCCTTAAGTCCGAAAAAGTATAAAACAATACAAAAGGGATGAGTTTTCGGTATTTTTAACGAGCCGAACAAAACAAGCGCTCGATCTTTTTGTGCAATAATCCCTCAGGTCCAAAAAGATTAAAATCTAGAGGAGGGATAGCTCTTCCGGTCGTTTAACGAGCTGGAAGGCCAAAACTCGGCAATCTTTTCATATTTTACGAGTCAGTTGAAAAGAGCTTAAATAAGACTCGTCTTTTGAGGAACGAGTGATGAACAGGGTTAGCAGCTGATTCCAGGTACAGGTTGGAATTTTCCAATCACGGCAGTGTCACAAGGATGGCTAGGTGAAATCACTCTTCGCAGTTGTTCTTCAAAATGGGTAAACAATCAAATGGAGGTAAATGATCGGCCAAATGAACGGTGGAGGTGACGGTACACAAACACGACCAAGGCTTTTATGGTTGATCAGGTTACATATTCAATGGTTATTTACCGGGATGGGTTTATTTTTTAACGAGCTTGAATGCGCCGCTAAAACTGCTCAAGCTTATGTTTATTTTTTAACGAGCATGAACTATGCTGCTAAAACTGCTCGGATCTCGCTTTTCTATTTTTTAACGAGCATAAATTCCGCGGTAAAACTGCTCGATTATACCAGTCATATGATAAGATTGTCTCATGGGAGATTGCTATTTTTTATGGAGCTTCATCTCCCTACGCTTTGCTCCACATCCTTTCTTTATGCAAGTTCGGAAACGGCTAACCCAAAAAACAGATAAATAACCGCTCTTTGCTTGCACTCCAAAAGGTTTGCATGCCCCCAGGTATAAAATACAATTTCAAGGTTTCCCCTCCTCCTTCTCACCTCTGCTTTTCTTTGGGTGTTCACAGCTACTTGTCGTCTTGCTAGTCCAGTTTCAACGGGTCTATATGAGGTCACAAGAGAGTAGCTACTTGTCCTCTCGTTAGCCCAACTTTCAATAGATTTTTGCAAGATCGCAAGAGAACAGCTACTTGCGACAAGAGAGCAGCTACTTGCGACAAGAGAAGAACACTACTCAAAGACAAAATATTTGTTTTACTGAGGGAGGCCTACCTCTTTCAGGTTACCTAAAGATTGTCTCGTTAGTCAAAACACTTATTTGGCTTACCTTTTTCAGGTTACCTAAAGATTGTCTCGTTAAACAAAACACTTCCTCGGCAATGCCTACCGAAATAGACAAAGGTGAGTGACGGGTCCCGTCCTCTCACATAACTTTGAGAAAAGAATCTTTTTCCAGAACAACCCTCTTTCCTCCACGGACGGGGTATGGACTAGTCATATTCTCCCGCAGAAACCTACCTTATACCTAAAGTTCTCTGCCGAAGCAGACCAGGACGCATGCCCCCTGGGTTCCAGTCATATCCTCCCGGATTACTCGCGCTCATCAGGAGGACAGACCATGGGTTGAGACACTTCTTGCGTGAATAGACCATTTAGGGATGGTATATGACTATTTGCGATGCGTGATCCGGGAAACGAAAGTTGGTCCACGAGCTTGACCATTCTTCCTTCATGCGGAAAACACATTACTCTAAAGAGTGAGGAGACTACGGCTCCCATGCAATATATATAGTCTCGTCGAAGGAGTAGGTTATAATCCAAGGGTCCTTGAACGACCATCACGTTCATTTGAACGGTCTTCCCTTTCAATGTTACGGGCACATTGGGGAGGATCCCTAAAGGGCGACTGGTTCCCTTATCAAAGCCTAATAGATTTCTCATTTCAGGCAAAAGCGCAGGCGAACCAAGCACTTTCCAAGCAATAGAGGAAAGGATACTCACAAATGCCCCTTCATCAATAACTGTACCAGCCATCACCATTTTGTATATTTGGACAATAATTCTGAATGGTATGCTAGCTGGCAAGTGGGGTCTGCCTAGTTGGTTCCAGTCAAAGGACACAACCAGGTTGCTTGGTGGTGGGACCGAGTATACGGCCGGATATCGCTCTGATGAACTTCCTTCCTGTGATAAAGGAATGGTGGCGTTGCCCCCTTGATCATCAGAGTCAGTGCTGATGAAGAGAACTTGGACGGTGTCGTCTTTATTCTCCTCTGTGATGGTGTCATTCGAAGATAGAGCCTCTGAAGGCAAAACCGGGTCAACTGCCGTTTCAACCTTTAGACTTTCGTCAGGTATGGATTCAGACGGTTCATCTTCAATGACAGGTGCTTCGGCTGACCACCTGGGCGGGTCAACCGGATTCTCAACTAGCGAGGGACTTGGCAGGAGTCTTTGATATCCAGGAGGAAGATGCGCTCGTAAAATCAGGCGATCTTCCAAGACTCTTTTTGCCTCGTCTAAGAAGGGACAACGGTGGATGGCGTGATCGCCTTCACACCGTCTGTAGGGAAATTTAGCTTTCCCGCTCTGTCCTGGGGCTTCACTCCCACTAGTTGACGGTGAGCAGTCGACATGGCTATCAGAGGTCGATGCTACCGGATTGTGCAAACGGGGGGACCAGTCTCTTAGTATCCGGGGGATACATGGACAATCACTATGGAAGTGGTCTCCCTTGCATATGACGCATGGCGATTTAGGCCTTACGAGTGCTGTGTGTGGATTTTTGTTAGATGACACTTGTTTGCCCCCAGTCGCCTTAGGCTCCTTCTGCTTCTTTTCTTTCTTCTTCTTCTCCTTCTTCTCCTTAGGAACCCGGTTCTTTGATTTACCAGTTCCGTCAAGCGAAGAGGAAGGAGGAGAGGAAGATGAAGTAGAAGGCTGGGAGGCAACTCTTGTCTGATCTAACTGTCGACTCAACTGTTCAGGAATTGTGGTACTCTGAACGAAATTGGTTGAAAAGAGCCAGACTGGTAGGCCAATTGTCAGTCCTAGAAGCGACAATGTGGCCATGTGGGGCGCACCAACATCTCCCCAAGAGGAGAAGGGACTAGGATTTCCACCAAGGGGAATTCCTTGGTTGGTGTGCTCCATCTTTTCAACCCAAAGATCAACGCGGGAATAATGGGTGATTGTTCCGTTTAAAATAAATTGTTAACGACGCTTTAGACACAACTTTCTTTTTCACTTTTAAAGAGTCGAGAAAAAGCTAAAGATGACTCTAGTCTCCTTCGATGTTTTAACGAGCCCGAAGTGACAAATGCTCGGATGGACATTTTCTGTTATAGAGTCTGAAAAAGGCCAAAAGAAACTGCTTTGGAGATCTAGGCAGAGGGTGTGCCAAACTTTTTGCAAAACCACAGAATACGTTTTATGGTACGGGTGGTCGATCTTCGTGAATGCTGTGTTCACTGCATTGCGATCAGTAGGGCGGCCGACACGGCTTCCTAAGGATAAAGGATATATGCCTATAGGGGTCTCCCAATATATACGCGACGGTACGTGGGAGCACAAGTCCGTATTAGTGCTATCGTCCCTCAGGAGGAATCACCCACCTTCTTAGAGATCGACAGTCACTACGTTTAACGACGCCGGAACACGTCTCTACCTAGACCTCTATGTTGTGCGTTATATTGCAAAGCGTTGTTAGATTCATTCAGTTTATTTTAGGTTGATCTTTTTAAAGTTTGTCTTTCAGGATCACCACGAGATGTATTGGTACAAATTCCTAAATGCAGTCTAAGATGATAAGCAAGCTTTATAATCTTTCAACTTTGAAAATCCTAGCTACTAAGGGAAAAGAGAGCGACTATCTTTTCTCAAAGAGCAATCAGCACACTCTAATGCACTCTTCCTAAATAAATCATGCAAACTCATCAAAATGCAAATGCACAATGCAGGTGTTTGTTTTCACTTTCTTAGTATAAATGCCTACAAAGAAAGCTTTTTGTACAACTTTGAATTTGATTTTAAATGACTGAAAAATAAACAAGTTTACTTTTTCCAAAATCAGCAAGGGTAGAAGAGATTACAATCACTTTGTGATTTTTCGAAAGGAATACTCGTTTTGACACTTAAAAGTGACAAATTCAAACCAATAAGCAAAAGCAAATGATAATCAAACTGCAAACAGCCAATGAACTCTCTCCTAAGATCACAATCAATCAATCAATTAGATCTGAATCAAGGGCTACAGGATGACTATTTCGCTCATGCAAAGGAACACTGTAAATGACACCACAAACACATAAAAACACTTACAGTCTTTTTGTACAAAAATGAGGCGGAATTCAAGCAAAGAAAAGGGGTATCAAAGGTGGTACCTATGCTGGTTAAAGGCTGCAAAAACAGAGATCAAAATAGGGCAAAAGACAGCAAGGAACCCCAGCTGCACAAGGCCACACTGGTTCAGCGCAAGTACAACACTATCAGTTTGAAATTCAGCGCAGGTAGCCTTCACGGGACCTGCGTTGAAATGCAGACTGCCTTCACAGTGTTTGCGCTGAAAGGAGAAACTCTCGTTTCTCTTGGTTTCCGGGTCATAAAATGCTCAAAAATCAACTATTTCAGGCCAAATCAAAAACACAAGAAAGGTATAAACAGAGGGATGCTTTGAGAGGGTACTAAAGACTATCACAAAGGATCATCAAGTCATTTGTGAGTCCATTTTTGAGATCATAGACAAAAACCCAGTGAAGGATCAAAGCAGCAACATTCTACTTTGCAAAGCAGTTCGATTGTTGCCGTTGAGTCTATGAAGTAAACAATGATGTAAACACAAACAAAATGACTAAAACAAAGTTCTTCCCCAGTGGAGTCGCCAATTTGTTGTGGGGAAAAATGCCTATGCAGGACGATCCTATCCACCTAAGGTGTGACAGTACCTTAGCAACAAACGAATACAGCTACTTCGGTTTCTTCCTTTATGAAATATGAAAGAGAGGAGATTGGTAGACTTACCATTATCTTCTGGTTGTCCCTCGATCTAGATCCTCTCCTCTTTGGGTGTCCACAGCTACTTGCCTCCTCGCTTGCTCAAGAGAACAGCTACTTGATTCCCACGAGATCACAAGAGCACAGCTACCTGTGACAAGAGAACAGCTACTTGCGACAAGAGAAGGACACAACACAAAGGCAAATATACATATTCATAAATGATTTAGGATTAGAAGTAAATCAAATATACCAATGCAAATCATACAATATACACCAGCATATAGGAAAGAACCAAGAAGCTTTATTGATTGATAAACAAGGTTCAGGAAGAGATACAACCCATAGGGTTCCAACCCAGCATCTCCTTCCCAGCAGAATGGAATTCCTTCTTCAGCCCCTTTCAAAGCATAAACACCCAATGATCCAACCACAATCCAACAGCAATTCTTTGCAATCACAATATTCCCGCCTCTCTTGACCTCATGGAGAGAGATCTATATATAGGAGTTTTGGAGAGAGGATGAGTCAGCTTGAGGCTGGTATGAAACTGACTAGTGTCCTCTCCCACTTCAGTTCTTGAGTCCACTTGGAGGTTCTTGCTTCCACTTGGAGATTTGGAACCTCTTACTCATCACCAGTCGAATTCCCTGATCCAAGTGTCATTTTGGAAGCTTCCTGGGCATTGACACCTTGAGAAATGAGTCTGCCACTTGTCCAGTTACGCTCAGCGCAGGTAGCCTTCTTTGCAGTTGACATTCAACGCAGGTAGACAGTGGAGCAGTTGACATTCAACGTAGATGTTCAGTGGAGCAGTTGACATGATCCAGAAATGGCCTGTTTTTGAGTGTTTTCAGGTGGAGAACTTTTGTGAACTGCTGTGGTTTGTTGGCCTTGTTCCTCTAGGGGTAGGAACAACATGTTTAGGGACTTTGGATCCCTTAATTATTGACATTTCATGCTCAGTGATGCAAGGCACAAAAATGTCTATAACACCCATCGCACCCCATAGAAGGGCTTTTTGAAATGCAACGCACCCACACAGTGTGTTTAGGTGAGATGCAACGCACTTTGCCTATGGAGCAGCTAAAATGATCTTGTTTTGACCAGTTCTGAGCAGTTTTTCATGGAGAACTTCTGGGAGAAGCTGTAATCAGTTGACCTTGTTCCTTTAGGGGTTAGAACAACACTTTTAGGGACTTAGGAGCCCTTGGTTTATGGACATTTCATGCTTGGGGTTGTAGTGCCCAAAAATGTCTATAACAGCAGCCATTTGAGAAATGGGCAATTGATTTCATTAGGCCAGTTCAGCCCTCAGGAAAGAAAGCAAGTGCATACTAGATCATCACCATGACGAAATATCTAACCAGATGGATGGAAGAAATGCCACTTAAGGATTGTATAGGAGTTACGGCAACAAAATTTTTGTTTGAGTATGTATTAACCAGATTTGGCTGCCTGAAAGTATTGATGAGTGAGAGAGGTACACACTTTCTAAACGAAACGATCACTGCGTTGACTGAAGAATTCCAGGTTACCATCAGAAGAGTACACCATATCACCCATAGGCCAATGGAACCATTAAATCCTTAAGTAATATTTTAGAGAATGCACTGACGAAGATCTGCAATGTGCAACAGAATGACTGGGATGTGTGCGTGCTTGCAGTACTATGGGCTTATACGACTACTTGTAAGAAGCTGATAGGGAAAACACCATTTACAGATGAAGTGTTAGACAAGAGTTGAAGAAGAAAATTGGTGCTTTTGCATACATAGAGTGTAGTTCAAAAACATAACAGAATATCAAAGCCATCTTTGATTCAACCATCAGCGTGGTACAAGGAAGAAGTAGAAATCGAATAAGTCTCAGGGTGATCCCATGGTGTTAACAGAGGGTGATCTCAATGAGATCGGGAATAAAATTCAGGACACCACCACGAAAATGCTGCAGCAGTTTGAGCAGAAATACATGCAGATGTTGGAGAGGGTCCAAAAGGATCTATGTGATCTGCAGATACAAGCAAGAAGAATATAGGTGGGCACCGGAAAAGCAAGCGCAAAGCAAGCAAGCCTGACACTCAGGACAAGCCAAGTAAAAGAACTAGTAAGAACCCTAGACCTCAGAACTATACCATTACTAGACAGGTCTATTCATGTAGATTCCACCGATGATCACATTATCCTGAGTACAATCAAGAACATAGGACTGAATATAGCGGCGCTCTCCAATGAGACCCTCCATGTGCTACATATAAGGGTGGTAGATGAATTGAGAACCATGGAGTAGTGTGCCTTCAACCTCATAAGTGAGTTTGAAGGAAAAGTAGGCACTTCAAACACGTAGTTCCAGTTTGGAGTCAGCAGTAGCATAGGCATGCAAGATAGTACCTGAACTTCACATCCCGGAGGATGCACAGCCAGAAGCCAAAATCCAAAAAATAGTTGTTGGTGTGTGCGAGGCTAAAGTATAGGTTGGTCAACTCACGTTTGAGTTCAACATGAAGATTACAGAGTTGTAGGCAAAGTTGCAGCTCACAACTCTGCTTGAGGTCCAGGAGCAACGCGGAGCTACGATAAAGGAAGGCATGGAAACCTTGGATGCCATAGTCACTGACTGTGTGACATTATTTGAGCAGACTATGGAGGTAGTTACCAATCTGCAGGAGGATCCAAACCTGCAGACACTAAGCACAGAGTTAAGGGAGCTACAACGACAATATGATGAAGTCAGGGCAATTGCGCGCTCCATAGCACCAGCGCAACGCCTTGCTAAGTTACAGGAAGGAAAGCAGCTCCTAACACAAGTGGAGGAAGCACAGAAGAAGGAGGCCTTACTAAAGGCCAGGTTGTAGCCTTGGTTAGAGGAGGCTTATCAAATCACGACTACTATTCAAGATAATATTAAAGGGTTGTAGTAGAAACAACAGATGATGAGGCTCGTCGTAGAAGGACCAACCACGAAAAAATTGGTTGAGCAAGTCAAGAAGGTAGTAACACAAAGCTCTGCCGAAGTTACAGTGATCCAAGTGGAGTTGGGAGGTCTTCATAGTAATATCATGACGCTAGTAGAGTGACTCGAGGGCGGGTCACGATCTTTATGTTGGGGCCTGTTGGGAAGGGGTCCCCTAGGTCAATTTTAGGGTTAAGATAACCCAAGTTTTGGTATAGTTTTGTAAATAATATAAAGTCTCCGCGATTTGTGGATGCAGAGCGGGTAGATGAATAGGAGTCAAAGGGGCTTAGCCCCTTGTTTTATGTAAAGTTTGAGTCGGTTTTGAGATCTGCCCATGGTCTACGAACCATGGAATTGTATGAAAAAGGTTATAAATAGGTGTGTCTTAGAGAGTCTAAGGCATGCTTTTGGTAGTAATTGATGACAAGAAAAGGGAAGTGGTTGTGAAGAGAAGTGAGTAAGACAGAAGAAAGGCTCTGCAACTGAATGCGTGGAGGCCTAGGTAGAGTCTGCAGCTTAGTACACGGATCCCTGCAGCTAAGTGCGCACGGTGGTTTTGAGTCTGTAACCTTGAATTGAAGATCAATAAATACAGTTTCCGAAGAATTATTGCGTATTTCTATTTATCTCTGTTAATGTTATATGTTGTCAATGAATAATGTGTTTTATGGAATATTGATCGAATGTTGCACGATTCTCTCGAATAAGTCTTAATGATGTATGCAATGCATGTTTAAGTACTTTTGTGAAGACTCTGATGAACTCTATTATGTTTACTAATAACTTAAGTAGATCTGTGTGAACACTAATTTAGGGTTTTTCTCTGACACGTGTAAGTGGATAAATTCACTATTAAAAGTCCGTAAGGACTGATCGTAGACCTTCGCAAAGTTCTAAAGACTATTTTAATAGAGTTGCAGTAACGTTCCCTAAGAGATTATTGATCTACGCAAAGGAAGATCTGAGGCACTGAAAGACATAACACTAGTCTCTCAATGCAGAAACTTGGTTCTTGCATCCCCCCATACTACCTCGGGTGAGACTACAACCTGCACTACGCGGGTTGTTTCCAAAAGGGACAATAGTGTAGGGTTTTCTTGATTGGTGCAACTAAATCTAAACCTGGGTCAGGACCCCCTAAGCCAACAATATTTGAGAAAAGATCCCAGACCCACCTTTGATTCCTTTCCTTTGAAGATTGTGAATACAAATTTTGATCTTGATCAAGACCCTTCTTCCGAATCTTAGGATGACCATCTTTAAAATGATGAGCCTCAAGAGATGAAGACTAACCCTATAGCTTTTGTGCATACTCCTATACATGGTAAAATTCCAGATAGATACAAGCCATTCAACTTACCTCTTATACTCCATGATTTCCCTGAAAATTATTACAAATATCTTCCTAGGTTTGATGGAGAATATGGTAACATCACTGCTGAAAAACACATTCATAATTTTGAAAAAAGTCTCAACCTTTTTGAGGTTGAAGAAGATGATGTTAGTATTAAGATTTTTTCTTTATCTTTGCAAGGTAAAGCCAAGAAATGGTTCAAACACTTTCCAGCTGCAAGAATTTTCTATCTTCATCACTTTGTGAAAGTTTTCCTTGATAGATGGGTGATCAAGAGAAATCCTTTTCTGATCTTAGAAGAATATAATCATTTGGAAAGACAACCAAGAGAAACAATGCAAAAATTTTCAGCTAGATTCAATCAAGTATACCATTCAATGTCTGTTGCTACAAAACTGCCTCCCAGTTTAGCTCTTTTACAATACCTAGATGTCTTTGATTCGGAAATGGCACTTCAATTAAGAGAAAGGAACACTACCACACTTGAAGAAATGCAGGACAGTGCAATAGCTGTGGAAGCTAATCTGTTGGTCAAAAGGTCAAAGTTGAAAGAAGAAGCGAGGGAGAACATAGAGAAGGAACATCTAACATTTTCAAAAGTGAAGCTCAACATTTTGGTAAGCACAATGGAAGAAATGATGCAAAAGATCATCATGAGAGATGAACTTGTTGTTCAAAAACACCATGTCCCACTTATTGTAGAAGAAGAAGAGGTTGTTGACCCTAACCATTTTGTTGCTAATCTCAGTTACCATAGATCAGAAAGTGATTGTTTTATGTATTCATTTATGGACAATCACAAAGACGGATTTGTAGATCAACCCGTGGAGGATAAATCTACTGACTTAATGTGTATGTTTGATGTCATTCCTTATAATTATGAGTTACCCAAGTATGATCAATATGATGATTATTATGTTATTGAAATAGAGGCTGACTCTACAAGGAAATCGGCACCATGTTTTTGGGAGGAAGAATCTTCATTATAGCAACTCAGATGTAGTACTCAGCCTATGCATATCAATCATGACAGCAATGAAAAGAATCCAGAAAATTTCAAATCAGGTGAAAGGTATTTTCCTTTATGTTTTACTTCATTTCAATTACTAAGAGAAAAATTTCCTAAGATTAGAAATCAACAGTCTTTCAGTTTTGATTTTGAGCACAGAGAATACCATGAAATTCTTGACCAAGACTCCTTACCTTTGTGTTTCTCTTCTTTCGAAATAATAAGAGCAAACTATAAGGTTACCAAAGAAGCAAATAAGAAAGTTAACAACAGTTGGAAACATTCTCCTAAAGTTGTAGAGAATGTTGCTTGTAATACAAAACCTTTTTCCAATCCACAATCACCGTTACCAAGAACATTCAGTTTGAAAATGCAGTCGAAAGTGTGGAACATGAAGAGTTTATAGAAAATCATGTAGCCTCATTGGAACCAATGTATGAAAAGTTCCAACAGTCCTCTCAAGTTCTCCTTGATCCAATAACTGATGTTGTGGATGATATCTGTAGTAAAAGTCCTTCTCCATTAGTTAAATATGAGCTTCAAAACAAAGATGACATGAATTTGGTCAGGTAGCTAGCTTCATTGTATTTTTCAACAAGAGTCTCGTAACAAATTTCATCCAAAAATTTGCAGTCTACATATATTTTTCTTGAGAATGACAAACTTCATTTTATAAAACAACCAATGTCTAAAAAGGAAGAAGATTCTTATATTGTTGTTGATCATAAAGAAAAGGTAGTCATTCAAGAGTTTCATGATCCTTTTCTCAAGTTTCTGTAGTCATAAAGGGAGATGAGTTTTATTATATTTATGGATCATGTACACATGTTCAGTGCACATTTGGAGTGGCCTAGCTTTTGTTTTTTCTCCCTGCTCAAGGAAAGTGTGAGTAGGACTCAAGTAAGTATCCATTTCCTGGATTGATTACACTAGAAGGATCATTTCACATGATTGTGCATATATCTTTAGCAGGTGGGTGGTTTTCATTAGGATTTGAAGCCCTCAAGTCTTGATGATATGCTGCCATCAATAAGTTTAGTTGCTAGTCAATTTCAGTTTGCCAATCAATTTTCAGTATTGAGTTTAGTCTTTTAGAATTTTCAACTCCATGCCCAATGGATAAGGCTACTTGGTCTACAGAGTTCTTGACAACTCACAAGGAGTTGCCATCCCCAACTAGAGACAATGTTAGCTCATGTCAGTCACTGGTGATCAAATGTGCTCTTACAAAGTTTTTTTTTACTAGGGTCTCAGGTCAAATTTTTATGGTTTCAATTAGATTTTCAATAAAAATTTGGTCACTGGTTAGGGAGGTTCAATATTTACTACTCCTTTCAGTTCCATGGTCAATCAACACCATCATGGTTAAGTCAAATTACTGTTGGAATAATCCCATAGTCATTATGGTCATAATTCATCTCATAAGTCGATGTTGGGTCACCACTAGGTCATAGGGTTAGTTTCCTGAAAATTGGTCATGTCACCGTTAAAATCATTTTATAAACGAGTAGTGAAATTCAAGTTGTCAATAAAGGTTTTAAAGCATGTTTTTATCTTAATCATAATGTAATAGTTTAATAAACTGATAAGGCTGCAGTTTTGAATATACAACAAATCAGATTGTGAGAAGTGTATGGTGGGTCCACTACACCATGCAAAGGAAACTCAATTTTTGCAAGATATAAAGGAGAAAAAATCATGTCTATTTTCTCATTTCACTTTCAAGAGACATCACTCTACCATGAAAACTCACTCACATTCACCAAAGACCATTTCTTGCCATCCAAAAGTGGATTTATTTTGTTGCGCTACGCTTTTGCCAGAAGTGTTGTGTTTTTCCCAAAGGAGCTCCAGTATTTGTTGCAGTAGGTTCCATCATCAAATTAAGGTTTTATCTCATCAAATTCAAATAAGTGTCCTCAATTTCACCTTCTTTGTGCTTCAGTTGTGCTTGGAAACTCATTTCCCTCTCCTAGGGTTTTGAGTGCATTTTGCTTAGTTTCATGACATCCATGATGAATTGATAAAAAAACTCTTATTCTCAACCTCATCCACATCTATCTATCCTTATTATACATTCCTAAACACTCTCCATTAATCCCATCCCTCAATTTCATCATTTTTCCACAAACCCTAGCCTAGACTACACTTTCCTAGGCTAGGACTGTGTTTTCCCTCTTTGAAGCCCTTCGCCTCACTCAAATCCTAAAATTTCACTTTACCCAACTCCCTAACATCCCACACTATCTCCAAAAATTTCCCAAGAATTTACAAGCTCCCTATCCCTTTCATCTCCCTCAATTTCCTCAAAGTACCCAAATCCCCTTTTTTTCCCTGCAACTAAAACCCTAATTCCTCTCCCATTGAGCTAGGGCTTGCCATGGAATCTGAATCATCTGAAAAAAGAGGCCCAAAGGAATTCAGATAAGTAGATATGAGCCAAATTCAACACAAGAGATAATGTCTTCACCATTTCTCAAGAAATCATTCCAAGAGACAAATTATTTGCTGCACATAGGGACAATCTTGCTTCAAAGTATGTTTCTGACCAAATGGAGATGAATTTTAGAAACGTGAAAGAGGTTTTTGTCAATAATAGAACAAGGAACAAAAAACGACTTATGTTTATGCACAAGTGTTATGATTTGGGGTAATTCCCAAAATACAATTGCCACAGGAGAGTTGTTGCACTTCTGGAGTAGTCTTGGGATATTGAATTTTTAGGTGTCTTGGAGCAGGTGCTTGCAGTGATTGATGACTCTATTGTGTAGCAGACATCCCTATATTTTCCACCATACCAATTTCATCCCAAAAATCCTCTTGGAAGGTCTCCAAATCACTCTCCAAACTTTTCGCTGCGTGTTTACTGTGAGCACGTTGCGTTTTCCAATTTTGAGTGACCAAATTAAAACTTAGATTGTGAGCAAATGGGAAACTATTTTTGAAAACTGGAGGATTTTTTCTTTGTGACACACCAACGGAAAAAAAACTATCTCATGTTTCCAAAAATCCTTATGGTTAGAGAGATATAATTCCATCATTGAGCCCTATTTTTGTAGAAAAACCATAATCTTTTTGGCAATTTTGAGACAGTCACAGGGTCAAGAAACGCAACGTGCCCCATGTTGTGCTTTTGATAGGGAGCTCCAAACAATGTTTTGTTTTAATATATATATTCATCATGACTTATATATCACATTTCTCTTGAGGGAGAAGACTTTTAGCGGTTTTTGACAGGTGAAAATGGCCAAAAACCACTTAAAAATCACCTTTCTGCCCTCCTGTTGAAGACCACACTACGTTTCTAAGAGTACCTATGGGAGAATGCAATTTTGAGGGGCTAGAAATAAAACATTTCAGATCCTAAAGAGTCCATATTGTATCATACATCCACAAATTTCCAATGAGCCATCAAGATCAGAATTTGGACTTCAGGAAGGCCTTTAAAAACCAATTCTCCCAAATTTGCCGTGTTTTCTCCATGCACGCTGTGTTTTTGGCTGATTTCACTGCATTTTTGCTTGTGGTAACTTTTATTCAGTTTTATTAATTGGACTCAAATTTTTATGGTGTAATTGACTAACCTTGATGTAATTATGATATAATGATGATTAAATAGTATTGTTAAAGTTTTTTTATGTAAAGTTAGGCTTCATTAATGAGAGTAGTTTGAGTCAAAGTTTAATTGGTGGAGTTTTTTTAACCTCCCTAGACATTAGGGTTTGGTTAGAACACCTCATGTAGCAGTTCCTAGACTCATGGATTCAACCCCTAAGAGCAGGGAGGTGTTGTTTCGATCTATATGTATCATTTCCTTAGTCATAGAACAGGCTGGACATCAGAAAAGAGAACACTTGTAGCTTGTACTTGGACACTTTATTCAGGAAATCAAAGGAGCAGTTTGCAGCTATTATCTAGGAATTACTATGCAATGAGTTCGTGATGATGTATTTTGTCTATTTAAGTTTTATTTAAATTATATACATCTCTCCGTTCATATCTTTTTTCTTCAGCGGTTTTCCTTAAATTTTATAAACATAATTCTTTGCATAAAGCTCTACTTTTATGGGAATATCATTTTGTGTAATTCTCCTTCTAACTTAATGAATTCATGTGCTCATGCTTATTAATACCTTTTTATTCTTCCAAACACTACACTACACCAGCAAACCCTAAATCCATCACAAAATTATTTCTACCTTGCTCCTCTATATCTTTGCTCTTGTAACCCTTTGAGCCTTTGACCTAGCTACCTAGTTTTTATCCCTTGTCCAGCATCAAAACATAAAATTTTCAAAACCCTACCCGAGCCTAACATATCTAGCCTAAAATCCTTTCCCATTCTAGTCATCACTGGCTATGAATTCATAGAGATATCCCTCTCTGGTTTAGCAGGGATAACTGCTGGACCATAAGTGGTTTGAGGTTACCACCTCCGGTCTCTGTTCTCAGCCTTGGGGTATTGTGGGGGATAAAATTATTGGTGCCATTGCTGCGGAGACGACTGATATATATTCCCCGGGAAAGAGCAACAAGGATCATATTTGATTGCTAATGGTGAACAATGATCAAACACATATGAAGGCCAAAATCATTCACCTAGTGACTCCAAATCAGTTTAAAATTTAATTCAAAGACTTCATTGGAGGATGAACCTTACCAACAGAAACATGTTAAGACAATATGGGAAGATCAGGTTTTCAAATTGGACTTTCATCCAATACTCCATGTTCTTTATTGTAAATTATTTCTTCTCTTTTCTTGAGAATGTCAAGAAGGTTTTCTAGAGTATATTGTATTTGAGAAAAGATCCCAGACCCACATTTGATTCCTTTCCTTTGAAGATTGTGAATACAAATTTTGATCATGATCAAGACCCTTCTTCCAAATCTTATGATCACCATCTTCAACTTGATGATCCTCAAGATATCAAGACTAATCCTATAGCTTTTGTACATACTCTGGTACCTTGTAAAATTCCAGATAGATACAAGCCACTCATCTTACCTCTTATACTCCATGATTTCCCTGAAAATTGTTACAAATATCTTCCCAGGTTTAATGGAGAATATGGTAACATCACTGCTGAAAAACACATTTAGGATTTTGAAAATTTTCTTGACCTTTTTAAGGTTGAAGAAGATGATATCAGTATCAGGATTTTTGTTTTATCTTTGTAAGGTGAAGCCAAGAAATGGTTCAAAAACTTGCTAGCTTCAAGCATTTTCGATTTTCATCAGTTTGTGAAAGTATTCCTTGATAGATGGGTGACCAAGAGAAATCCTTTTATGATTTTAGAAGAATATAATCATTTGGAAAGACAACAAGGAGAAACAATGCAACACTTTTCAACTAGATTCAATCAAGTATACCATTCAATGCCTGTTGATATAAAACCACCTCCCAGTTTAGCTCTTTTACACTACCAAGATTCATTTGATCCGAAAATGGCATTTCAATTGAGAGAAAGGAACACTACCACACTCGAAGAAATGCATGACATTGCAATAGTCATTGATCCATGTGGATGTTGGTGGCCACCCACCTATCCCACTTGGACCCCCACAACTGTCTCTTTCAGTTTTTCAGTTTCCGTAATTGTAGCACAATTTACTATTTTTAACAGTTTTTCGGGTCCTGAACTTCCGGAGTCATTTTGAGGCCCTAAATGATGTTTTTTGGGAACTCTGGGAGAAACATGGGTCCATGGATGAATGTTTCTCTTCCCAAATTTGTAGTGCTTGGATAGATATTTCTAACGAGCTATTATACACGTCAAACGAAGATCGGGTGCCTAAGTTATGACCCTGGGAAGTTGATGTACCAACTTACCCAAAACAGAGCCCACAATTTGGGGTTTCATCTTCTAAGGTTAGGATTTGGGATGTTAAGGGTTTTCCATTATTTCTCAACAATGAATAGGCCTTTGCGCCTCATTGTAACACAATTTAGAGGCATGTAGCTGCCACATCTCTTCTTAGAGATAAGCTACCATTGCCCTAGCTGGTTTATTTCCATTTTTTTTTGTAAGCATATTTCAGTATTTTACACTAATGAAATGAAGTATTATTTCCACTGCATCTTTGTGTATATGGTTATCTCTATATTTTTTGGTGTTCCTGTTTAAATCCGGATCAGTGGTATCGGAGAGGTCTGCTTTTTTTCTCTGTTTTTCTTTGCATGTCCCCAACGAGGTCAGGATATAAGGAGTTAGGGCTTGAACTGGTCGAACCTTTGCAAGACTAGACTCGTGAATCCCGACGGCCTCCCATGGTGGATGAAAAGAAAGATGATGGGGTAGGAGATCCTATCAAAATCTTTCTCGAATAAGCCCTTGAGCGACAAAGGAACGCGGTGATGGATAGCTTTGCGCAGATCCTTCAGTGACTACCCAGAGGCAACGCATCTACTTCCATGGAAATGCCACACCCTTTAAGGTACAAGTTAATTTTGAAATCCCCATTTTTGAGGGTCAGATAGATGCAGATGCTATAGTTAAATGGTTAAATCTGCTAGAAGGGTATTTTTCTGTTCATGAATTTTGAGTTGGGAAAATATTGCGTTCACTCTTCTCAAAGCAGCCCCCCAAGTCAAGGACTAATGGGAAACCTACTGCGAGCAGAAGGATGAAATCACAGGCTCACTATTTTCAGCCGCACCCACTTGGAATTCCTTCCGGGATGCCATCAAGGAGTAGTACTACCCTGTCAAAAGCTATGAGGAAAAATACATAAAGTCGACCACGCTATGGTAGGGACGAGACCAAGATGTTCCGGAGTTCACAAAACATTTTTCATACCCTTTGCACACAGTTGGGTATCAAATATTCTGAGCTAAATCTAGTAGTCAAATACTGCAACTGCCTACACAAATACATCCAGGAATAGATGGAGTTCCTGAACATCTCCTCGCTCAGCATAACATACCGATACGTTGTCAAAATCGATCAAAAGTTCAAACAGAAGAAGAGAGACTTTGGATCTGCGAATCTGAAGACCAAAGGACAAAGCCAAGGCGGGGTGACACAAGGCAACCCGTCGAAGCTGCAAGAAAATAACAACACCACGAAGTTGAGGAAGGACATAGGAAAGTGGTGTGAGTTCCACAAGAGTACCACTCATAACACAAGTGAGTGTTGGACCAAGTAGTCGTTGGTGGCAGAGTTGAAGGCTTCAGAATCAGATGCATGTTCTGACCCTGAGTCAGAGCTTGACAAGGGGAATGGCAAAGGGAAGCAGATCATTGATGCGGAGCCCAGTGCCATTATTTCCATCGCCAAGATCCAAAAGAATGAGCCCGAAGATCTAGAGGAGGGGGAGTGTCTTTTCCACTCACAAATGTGGGTGAAGGGTTTGCCGCTGCAATTCATTGTTGACAGTGGGAGCCAAAAGAACCTCATTTTAGCATAGGTCGTGAAGTGGTTGGGCCTACCGACTAAACCACACCCACAACCATACAGTATTGTGTGGCTTCACCAAGGATGAGATATTCGAGTTCACAAGCAGTGATGCCTTCCTTACAACATCAAACCCTTCACGGACGAGGTATTGTGTGATGTTACACCTCTGGATGTTTGTGATGTACTGTAAGGCCAGCCATACTTGTGGAGGCAACATGCTGTGTATGAGTCAAGGCCTCGTGCTATCATTATTTCTTTGTGTAATTCATTATATAGGATACCGGAGGTAGCCCCACCGACTTCTGCCTCTTTGATCACTGCCAAGAAAGGCATCAAGCTCATCTCCCAGACTAGGAAATTCATTTTCTGACTGGTTCACTCCCAAAGTAAGGGGAAGATCGTCACCACATCCATGACCCTCGTGAAGGATTCCTCCACGTAGTATTAGCAGCAAAGGGATACAGTCACGACAGAACACAAGAACAACTTCTCCTCACCCACAAGGGTACCACACAAGCTTCAGGTGGGCAAAAAATTCTGGTTGTATCTACAGAAAGAACACCTTACAAGAGCCCATCAGAAGCTCAGACCACTCCGACATGGTCCCTACACCAGTACCAAGGCTACGGGAAACAATTCTTTGGAGCATATAATTCCCCCATTCCTTCGATTTCATCGAGTGTTCAATGTGTACCACCCTCAACCTTGCTTCCCACCATTACTAGACACATCCGAGATTACAGAATAGCTCACCAGGGACCAAGTTCAGCAGATGGAGGAACTCAACAAAATGGGGACCATTGCTTCCTAAGGGGGGAGGAATGATCCAGGGGGATGTTGGTGGCCACCCACCTATCCCACTTGGACCCCGACTACTGTCTCTTTCAGTTTTTCAGTTTCTGTAATTGTAGCACAATTTACTATTTTTAGCAGTTTTTTGGGTCCTGAACTTCCAGAGCCGTTTTCAGGCCCTAAACGACGTTTTTTGGGAAATATGGGAGAATCATGGGTTAGTGAACCAATGTATATCTTCCCAAAGTTGTAGTTCTCAGATAGATCTTTCTAATGAGCTATTGTATGCGTCAAATGAAGATCGGGTGCCAAAGTTACGACCCTGGGAAGTTGATGTACCAACTTATCCAAAACGAGGCCCACAATTTGGAATTTCATCTTCTAGGGTTAGGTTTTGGGATGTTAAGGGTTTTCCATTGTTTCTCAACATTAAATAGGCCTTGGAGCCTCATTGTAACATAGTTCAAAGGCATGTAGCCGCCACATATCTTCTCAGAGATAAGCTACCATCGCCCTAGCTGGTTTATTTCCATTTCTTTTTGTAAGCATATTTTAGTATTTTACATTAATGAAATGAAGTATTATTTCCATTGCATATTTGTGTATATGGTTATCTCTGTATTCTGTTGCATTCCTATTTGAATTTGGATCAGTTGTGGAAGCTAATCTGTTGGTCAAAAGGTCAAAGTTGAAAGAAGAAGCGAGGGAGAACATAGAGAAGGAACATCTAACATATTAAAAAGTGAAGCTTGACATTTTGGTAAGAACAATGGAATAAATGATGCAAAAGATCATCATGAGAGATGAACTTTCTGTTCAAAAACACCATGTCCCACTTATTACAGAATAAGAAGAGGTTGCTAACCCTAACCATTATGCTGCTAATCTCAATTACCATAGATAAGAAAGTGATAGTTTTATGTATTCATTTATGGATAGTCATGAAGATGGATTTGTAGATCAACCCATGGAGGATCGATCTTCTGATATAATTTGTATGTTTGATGCCATTCCTTATAATGATGAGTTACCCAAGTATGATCAGTATGATGATGATTATGTTGTTGAAATAAAGGTTGACTCTACAAGGAAATCAATGACATGTTTTTGGGACAAAGAAGCTTCATTATAGCAACTCAAATGTAGCACTCAGCCTATGCATATCAATCATGACACCAATGAAGAGAATCTAAAAAATTTCAAATCAGGTGAAAGGCCTTTGCCTTTATGTTTTACTTCATTTCAATTACCGAGAGAAAACTTTCCTAATATTAGAAATCATCAGTCTTTCATTTTTATGTTGAGCACAGAGAAGACCATGAAATTCTTAACCAAGACTCCTTACCTGTGTGTTTCTCTTCTTTCTAAATAATAAGAGAAAAATATAAGGTTACCAAGTAAGAAAATAAGCAAGTTAACAACAGTTGGCAACCTTCTCTTGAAGTTGTTGAGAATGTTGTTTGTAATATAGAACCTTTCTTCAGTCCACAATCACCGTTACCAAGCAACATTCAGTTTGTAAATGCAACAAGAAGTGTAGAACATGAAGAGTTTATAGAAAATCATGTAGCCTCATTAGACCTAATGTATGAAAAGTTGCAATAGTCTTCTCAAGTTGTCCTTGATCCAATAGCTGATGTTGTTGATGATATATGTAGTCAAAGTCCTCCATTAGTTAACTATGAGCTACAAAGAAAATATGACATGAATTTGATCAAGCAGCTGATTTCATTTTCTTGTTCAATAGGAGTCTCATTACAAATTTCATCCAAAAATTTGCAGTCTACATCTGTTTCGCTTGAGAATGATAAACTTCATTTATAAAACAACCAATGTCTAAAAAGG
Source organism: Pinus tabuliformis (assembly GCA_031772625.1). Classification (NCBI taxonomy): domain Eukaryota; kingdom Viridiplantae; phylum Streptophyta; class Pinopsida; order Pinales; family Pinaceae; genus Pinus; species Pinus tabuliformis. The sequence goes on along the minus strand of CM062805.1, from coordinate 710,069,236 downwards.
AATAAGATTCTTGTCTCATTGTTGATCATTACGAAAAGGTAGTCATTCACGCGTTTCAAGGTCCTTTTGTCAATTTGCTACATTCATCAAAGGAGATGAGTTTTATTATATTTATGGATCATGTACACATGTTGAGTGGACACTTGTAGTGGCCTAGCTTATGTTTTTTCTGCCTGCTAAATGAAAGTGTGAGTAGGACTCAAGTAAGTAGCCATTTCCTAGATTGGTTACACTAGAAGGATCATTTCACATGATTTTACATATGTCTTCATTAGGTGGGTGGTTTTCATCAATATTTGAAGCCCTCAAGTCTCAATGATATGTTGCCATCAATAAGTTCAGTTTCTAGTCAATTTCAATTTGTGAGTCAGCTTTCAGTATTGAGTTTAGTCTTTTAGAATTTTTGACTCCATGCCCAATGGATAAGGCTACTTGGTCTACGGTGTTCTTGACAGCTCACAAGGAGCTACCATCCCCAGTTGGAGCCAATGTTAGTGCCTATCAGTCATGTCATTCACCGGTGATCAAATGTGCTCTTACAAAGTTTTTTTTTTACTAGGGTCTCAGGTCAAATTTTTATGGTTTCAAATAGCTTTTCAATAAAAATTTGGTCACTGTTTAGGGAGGTGCAGTCTTTACTACTCCTTTTAGTTCCATGGTCAATCAACAAATCATGGTCAAGTCAAATTACTGTTGGAAGAATCCCATAGTCATTATGGTCATAATTCATCTCATAAGTCGATGCTGGGTCACCACTAGGTCATAGGTTAGTTTCTTGAAAATTGGTCATCTCACCATTAAAATAATTTTATAATTGAGTAGTGAAAGTCAAGTTGTCAATAAAGCTTTTAAATCATTTTTTTGTTTTAATCATAATGTAATAGTTTCATAAAGTGATAAGGTCGCCGTTTTGAAGAAACAACAAATCAGATTGTGAAAAGTGTATGGTGGGTCCACTACACCATGCAAAGGAAAATCGATTTTTGCAATCTATAAAGGAGCAAAAATCATGTCCATTTTCTCATTCCACTTTCAAGAGACATCCCTCTACCATGAAAACTCACTCACACTCACCAAAGACCATTTCTTTCCATCCAAAAGTGGATTTCTTTTGTTGTGATGTGCTTTTGCCAGAAGTTTTGTGTTTTTCCAAAAGGAGCTCCAATATTCATTGTAGCAAGTTCCATAATCCAATTCAGGTTTTATCTCATAAAATTCAAATATGTTGCCTCAATTTTACCTTGTTTGTGCTTCAGTTGTGCTTGGAAAACTCATTTCCCTCTCAGAGGGTTTTGAGTGCATTTTTCTTAGTTTCATGACATCCATGATGAATTGATAGACAAAAACCTTATTATTAAGCTCATACACATCTCTATATCCTTATTATACATTCTTGAACACTTACCATCAATCCCATCCCTCAATTTCATCATGTTCCCACAAAACTTAGCCTAGACTACACTTTCCTAGGCTAGGACTATGTTTTCCCTCTTTGAAGCCCTCTGCATCACTCAAATCCTGAAATTTCACTTTCGACGACTCCCTAGCATCCCTCACTATCTCCCCAAATTTTCCCAAGAATTTACAAGCTCCCTATCCCTTTCATCTCCCTCAATTTCCTCAAACTACCCCTTGTTTTTTCATACAACTAAAACCCTAATTCCTCTCCCATTGAGCTAGGGTTTGCCATGTAGTCTGAATCATCTAAAAAAAAGAGTCCCAAAGGAGGTCAGATAAGTAGATATGAGCCAAATTCACACAAGAGATAATGTCTTCACCATTTCTCAAGAAATCATTCCAAGAGACAAATCATTTGCTGCCCATAAGGATAGTTTTTCTTAAAAGTATGTTTCTGACCAAATAGAGATGAATTATATCAAAGTGAAATAGGGTTTTTTCAATAATAGACCAAGGAAAAAAGCATCCTTAAGTTTATTCACAGGGGTTATTTTTTGGGAGAACGTCCCAAAATATAGTTACCACAGGAGAGTTGTTGCACTTCTGAAGTAGTCTTGGGAGATTGATTTTTTAGGTATCTTGGAGCACAGTTTCACAGTGCTTGATGACTCTATTGTGTATCATACATCCCTATATTTCCAACCATACCATTTGCATCCCAAAAATCCTCTAGGAAGGCCTCCAAATCTCTCTCCAAGCGTTTCATTGTGTTTCTGCTGTGAGCACGCTGCACTTTTCCAATTGTAAGTGACCAACTTCAGCCTTCAATTATGAACAAATGGGAAAATTGTTTTGAAAACTCAAGGAGGTTTGTTAGAGAGATATGGCTCCAGGTTTGAGCCCTATTTTTGTGAAAAAACCATATTTTTTTTTGGCAATTTTGAGATAGTCAGAGGGTCAAAAAAATCGTAGCATGCCCCATGTTGCGCTTTTTATGGGAAGCTCCAAATGATGTTATGTTTGCATATTTAGATTCATAATGACTTATATTTCAAATTTAGCATGAGGGAGAAGAATTTTAGTAGGTTTTGACATGTGAAAATGGCCAAAAACCACATAAAAATCACCTTTCTGCCCTCTTGTTGAAGACCACACTGCGTTTCTGAGATTACCTGTGGGACAATGCAATTTTGAGGGTCTAGAAGTAACCTTTTTCAGCTCCTGAAGAGTCCATCATGTAGCAAACATCCAAAAATTTCCAATGAGATATCAAGATCACAATTGGGACTTCAAGAAGGCCTTCAAAAACCAGTTCTCGCAAATTCACTACGTTTTCTCGTGGCTCACTGTGTTTTTGGCTGATTTCGCTGCGTTTTTGCCTATGACATATTTTCTTTAGCTTTATCAGTTGGATTCAAATTTTTATGGTGTAGTTGATTAAACTTGATGTAATTATGATATAATGATGAGTAAATAGTATTGTTAAATTTGTTTTATGTAAAGTTAGGCTTCATTAATGAGAGTGGTTTGAGTCAAAGTTTAATTGGAGGAGTTGTTTTAACCTCCCTAGACATTAGGGTTTGGTTGGAACACCTCATGTAGCAGTTCCTAGACTCATGGATTCGACCCTTGAGAGTAGGGAAGTGTTGTTTTGGTCTATGTGTATCATTTCCTCAGTCATAGAATAGGTTGGACATCAGAGAAGAGAATACCGGTAGCTTGTACTTGGACACTTTATTCAGGAAATCAAAGGAGCACTTTGCAACTATTATATAGGAATTTATGTGCAGTGAGTTTGTGATGATGTATTTTCCCTTTTTTAGTTTTATTTAAATGATATACATCTCTCCTTTCATATCTTGTTTCTTCAGTTGTTTTCCTTAAATTTTATAAACATACATCTTTGCATAAAACTCTATTTTTATGGGAATAACATTTTGTGTAATTTTGCTTCTAACTTAATGAATTCATGTGATTGTGATTATTAAGACTTTTTTCTTCTTCCAAGCACTGCATGACACCGAAAAACCCTAAAAAGATCACAAAATTATTGCTACCTTGCTCCTTTATATCTTTGTTGTTGTAATCCTTTGAGCCTTTGACCTACCTACCTAGTTTTCATCCCTTGTCTAACATCAAAACCTAAAATTTTCAAAACCCTACCTGAGCCTAACATATCTAGCCTAAAACCGTTTCCCATTCTAGTCATCACTGGTTGCGAATTCAAAGAGAGATCCCTCTCTAGTTTAGCATGGCTAGTTGTTGAATCATAAGTGATTTGAGGTTACCTCCTTCGGTCTCCCTTCTCAGACTTGGGATATTGTGGAGGATAACACCCCCATCTTTCTTTTTCTATTTTTCACTTCTGAACATGATCTAGCAACTTGAGGTTTGTATGAAACATCCTAGTGTAATAAAACCTTGATATATAATGTTTTACTTCCTTTATACTTTTAATCATCTTTAGTGATATGAAGACATATATTATGTTGCACATTTTTTTGTGAGTTGTGAAGAAAGACAATTATGTCTTATGCATTTCTTCACATCAATGGAAGTTGTGAGAGTTAATTGGTTTTCGAGGACGTAATATATTTTCTTAATCATGTCACTAGAAGCATATTCTTCATTTAAGTATAATGAAAGATTAGTCTCAATCCACATTTAAGGTTCATATTTAATTTTTATTAATTAATTTAATGTCATATAAAATCTCAACATAGTTTAGTTAGTGTTTTGTGTAACCAACATGGAAACAATACTGAGTTTTGACTGATCTCATTTTCCCTCACATTTGATGCATGCTTCAATTTGTATTGACATCAAAGTTCCTTTGACTTTGAATTCCTCTCTTTTGTTTTGAGTTAATATTGATGTTCATAAAATCTTGCAATACCTCATTGTGCACTTAATTGAGGTAAGGTTGTGTTAATTGAATTTGGTTTAAATGAGGTCTTTAGGGAAACCTTTAGGGGCTAATATTCATTGTGGGATAATTTTCCATGCTTTTTCCAAAAAAAGGATTCACCAATTTTCATCATTTCTAAAAATGATTCACCCAAATTTTATAGTATAAAACTATTATACCTAGTTAAAAATCACCAAAAAATTAGAGAGACTATAAAATCATAAGAAATTCATATTTTTTTTACAAAAATATCACAAAAATTTTTATAGTTTTCATATTATGGATCAGTAATATTTTCCAAGGTCTCTAAACTTTTAGATATATTTCCATAATTAAAATTTTCTATGGAGGTTTCCTTTACAGTTATCCAATAATTCTTTTTTGTCATATATCAATCTCACAAAAAATGTGTTGAGATAAGCCTTATACATTCCTTGTTTACTAAAACACATTTTTGTTACATAATCCTATTCTTCGATCATGAGTCAAGCTTTGTGGTTAACATAGAAGAAACTAAAAGGGAAAATGGGAAATTCACAAAAAAACACCCTCAATTACAAACTATGAGGGAAAATATTTTTCAAAGAGGGGACATGTTAAGGCCCTTATCCTCATTCATTATTAGTATATTAGTTATGGTTATGTTGGATATGTGATAGGATACATAATTATCACTTTATCTCCTATTTAAAAAGGATATTAATTTGTGTAATCATCTTGTCTTGTACATTAGATGAATTATAAAAGGAGGTTGCCCCCATGAAGTGGCTTATTATGCATTGACTCTTTATCACTCTCACAATGCATGGTTACTTCTTCTTCCCACTCTTATTCTATTCGTGGATTTTGATTCATAACATAGCCACAAATCATAATTTAGGAAAAAAATCATATAGCACCATATATCCCTCCTCCTCAAAGTGGTTTGTAACTCTACCAATTTGGTGTTTGGGTTCATTGTTTGATTCACATTTATACTAAGAGGGGGACTAAATCATTACTATGACAATGTTTACTTATTTAAAGCCATTCAAACATCATAAAACATCAATATAATAAATTGAAAAAATATCACAAGATATACTTAGAGAACCTTATGGGAGCAAACCACAAAATTTCTTTATATGAAATATCTTGTAGGAACCAACCTACTATTACATCAATTTGTAGGCACCAACCTACAAGAGAAACCAATCCCCTTTGCTACTTTGTATGCACCAACCTATAGGAGACACCAATCCCCTCTACTTATTCGTAGACACCAACATACAAGAGACATCAATCCCCTCTGTTGCTTTGTAGGCGTCAACCTATAGGAGACACCAATCCCCTTGTCTTTTTTGTAGGCACCAACCTATAAGAGACACCAATCCCCACTACTTCAAATATTCATAGGCACCAACCTACTTCACTGAGTATGCTTTCTTCTTCACAATGTCTATTAGTTTATTCTACTTTCATCAAGTCTACTTGTTTCTTTTGTCCTCACTAGCTATGTTAGTTTCTCTTGTCTCCTTCACCAAGTCTACTTCTCCAAGCTTGTTGCTTTTAGCTTCTTCCCAAGAATGAATTTGCACAACATGCCATGTATTCAATTTTGAAAATGTGGTTTTGAAATTTCTACAATATGTACCTAGAGAGATATTCTCTATCTCATCCAAATTTCATAGCACAAAAGATCTCAGAAATTTTTTTATAGAAAAAATGACAAGCTAACATGTTTGAAGCATGTTTCATTGGCATTCAAAAACACTTTTCTCCTCAATTCATATCTCAAAAATTGTAGCAAAAAAGGTTTTAAATTTCAACCACGGATAACTTGAGATCTCTCCTCTATGTCCTCTAAATTTTATATTCTGAATAATCATATAAATAAAGTTATAGCAAACATACCAAGCTAGCTTCTTTAAAGCAAATTTCAAGGCTATATCTATGAAATTATAGTGAACTGACAATAGAGGAAATTTCAGCCTAAAAGTGGCCTCCTAAGGAAAAATAATAAAATAATAGGAAAAAAATAAAATAAGAGTTATATATTTTGGAAGAAAAAGAAAAAAACTACTTTCTTTTATTATATTTTTAGCTCATCTCCTTATAGGTTTACTCAAATTTCAAGTGTAGACACTCCTTGGATGCAAAATTAAATTTTGCATCCAACGAATGCCCATTATGCATAGTTTTGAGAAGACCCACATTGATAAAAATTGAAGATACATTAAACAAATGTGTACAACAAATGTTTTTAATGTATCTTCATTTTTTATCAACGTTGGTCTTCTCAAAAGTATGCATAATGGGCACTCGTTGGATGCACTTAGTTAAACTAAATTAATTATTTACAACTCAAAATAAACTCAACTATGGTTCCTATAAAGTAGGAGACACTCTCCATGACTCTAGTTAGACCCTCAACTGGAATTAACTGAGGAAACTATTAGGGATTTTATATGTCGTTGAATTCCCTAATTTTAAATTGTCAACCAAGATTCATAAACTTTTAGTTGCAATGGATTCCAGTTCATATCCAATCTTACCCTACATAGATTTAGTGTGAAATTAAGTAAATAATACTCAAACTCTATTTCTGACAATCAAACGATGAATTTCTAAAGTGAGGAAACCTATTTCATTATACAATCTTAATTACTAATAACAAAATCTATTTTATGTTCATAACTCAAATTATTCTTAATTATATGAATCTCACTAAAAGAACTATCTAGAAATAAGATTGGAAACTATCACATGCTATGTTCTCAAATCAATATAACAACTACTTCATTCAAAAATAATTATGCAAAACTAATCCCCAGGGTGCTACAAATCAAAAGTAAACTCAACAATACCTTGCAAAATAACTCAGACTATTTCTTAAGTAACATTCCACTCAAAGCGTACTAAGCATCTCAAAACATAACTTATGGCTTCGTAACTCAAAATCAACCTGCAATTAAATAACACACAACTTTGATTTATCTAACAATGAAAAAAAAACAAATCTAAATCAAGGCTTGCTATGAAATCAAATAGATGACAAGATATCTATTCAAATGATCATTACACTACAACTCAATCAATCATCACACAGTAAATCAAGTAACTAATGCATTGCAAATTACATTAACACACGATTTACACAAAAGAATGACACACTGTTCCTAATCAATTCTGAGCATTCAACTGAGCACAAGATACGTTAGTCTCTTGCCAATAATATATAGATCCACATGCAATTAAAACACTTCCATTTAGAATAGAGGATTCAATCTTAAAATATAAGAATTTATTTCTGATAAATCTAATCTAAACCGAAACCTTCTTCTTCAGCTTTCAAAATGTCATGAGAGTAATCAAAGGAATTAATACATGTAGAGTATATTCATAATAATGATCCACAAGCTTGCAAAAACTTAGTAAACATTACACTATCTATCTTGACTCAAATCTACGAAAAATTAAAGGAAACTTAAGTACGATTCTAAGTATGGGAATTTTGGAAATCATCAACAAAAGAAAATGAATCATTAAGTACAGTTCTACCTAATGAATTTGAAACACACCTCCTACCTAACAAAAAATGTTACAAGACTTGATCAAGGATTGTGGTGGGCCCTTTCCACAACCTAGAACAAGTCTAGCTTAATTCAATAATTCACAGATCAAGAAAACATAAATTCTCAGATATGAATAAAAGTTGAGACAATTATATTAAAAGCCTTCAATAAAACATAGTTCTGAGAGTTTCAAATTAGAGTCAAATGATATCATGCCACAATCTCCTTATCACCAGTTCAGTCTATGCGTATATCTATGTGTAACCTCTCATACAAACACTAGGCCCTTTTAGAGAACTCAATATTACAAATGGTTACAAGAACACGACCAAAGAAACCAAATAAATTTGTGATCTAGGCTAATTTATGCTATGCTAAATCCCTAGGATCACTTCACTGGTCATAAATGAACTATTCCATTAGTGACACAAACTTTGGATCAAAGAAACTCACACTATGCTTATGAAATAAAAGAACTGTTTCTGGGATTCCAACAGTTGAGTGGTTTCCTGGTACCAAGTCTGAAATAGAGTATCTATTTATGTACAAAAGTAAGTACAAAATAAATCCTCCAAAAATGGTCACTTGATATATTCGTTTGACTGGGTGCTAGACCTCTAATGACTTGTCCACATACTCAAGTGTATTCACTATATTTAGAATTCCATCTATATATTAGTAAATTAATTCAAGAATATAAATATATTTAACATCTACCTAAGCCAAACAAAGATATATGAAAACAATCCTTATTAGTAATTCTCACCTCCACTATAAAGTAACATGGTTTAGCCAATGTGGAGTAGTTTTATGGTGTCAAAAAGGAGTGAAGTAGGATAAATGATAGTAAAAAACAATAGTATAGGGTGTGAAAAAGGGTACAATAATAGGGCCCAACATCCCCCCATGCCAAAGGGGATGCATTTCCTCATGAAATTGTCCTTTTCAAACTCAACTAGTCATGAAAATTAGGTAATCCCTTCCTTTAAATTCCCGCCGCACTAAATAGAACCTCCAAACCAGGGTTTTTCTGCATTAATGGTTGTCAAAATCTTTGGGCTCATTCATGGGCATTAAGCCTTTTGATAGGCTTCAGTTTCTTTATCTTCCAACTAATAAGGCATTGGTTCCTCATGACTAATGCATCATTCTTGGCTACTAGGGTGTTGTAGAGGCTACAACCACCCTCCAAAATTTTGCCTTAGCTTGGTTTTGGAGCCTCCCTACCAACCTTTCATAAAAGAATGTCTTGCTTCATCAAGTACACAAGCTTCAGTGTTTTTCTTGCAGAAAGGCAGCCTATCTATCAGAGCTTGATGCATCCCCCTCACAGGCTATTTGTCCAGACTTAGTACAACTGCACGCTGAGCAGCTCCCTCAATAAATTGCGCAATTCTGGAGGGCAACCAATCTTTCCTCCAGAAATTGTGCAATTCAATCTAGCAGCCTGTTGGGCTCCAGAATTGTGAAATTCTTCCAGTCAGGCTTCATCTAGAAAATTGCACAATTCCTTCTAGCAGGGCTACTTAGCACAGGAATTGTGCAACCTTCGGCAACAGTCAGCTGCTCTACCTAGAAATTGCACAAATCTCCTGGGCAACTAGCCCAGCTCCCTTCCAAAAATGCACATTTTCTCCCAGTAGTTGAGCAACCTCTTGCATGTGCAGTTGAGTTGACCGGTTCCCTTTGGGACCGAGAAAAACTAATTTGCGTGCATGGTTTACTTCTCCCAAGGCAACATGCAAAGGCATCCCTTGATTAAGGGATCTACTTTTAGCAGCTAGAAGTTGCATGCAAGGATCATCTCGGAAACCTCCCAACAAGTATCGCTCTTCCTAGATTTGTGGCATGTGCATCACATCTTCGATTTTATTAAAACTCATGAATCAAACATTGCAGAGCTCATTCCTAACATCAACATTGTATCTCTGACATCCCACATCACATCTAGGAGCCATCAACACATTCAACTCAGTTTTTTTTGGGTAAGCCTGCTTTTAATGTCTTGTGTTGCATTTCTGGCAGTTTTTGTGTTCCGCTTCGTATGAATGTTGTCTTCTTGATTTCAGTGAGCGCTTGTTTTTGTTTCGATACATACTAGATTATACTAGCACTGTTTCAGTTTTCCTTAACATCTCATTACTGTTGCATACATGAAATTGTTTTACACGAACAGTCACCGATTCAGCGACTCGCCTCACCCACATAAATGTTGTTTCATTCCCTAAATCTTTCATTCACTGTTTGCATGGATGATCATTCACTTATGCTTACACTCAGTATTGCCATGCATTCGCATTCACATTCACTTTCAGTTGCCCGTAGGTGAGTCTAGGCAATCTTGGCCCAAACTCTGCCTGACCAAGAAATCATTGATAAATCCTGAGAGGGAAGGCTATGTCTTCCTCTCAGAAAATGAGCATTTATGCCAGTGACTGTCCTCCAATCTTGCATTATGAGATTCTAAGGGACATTGACTGCTAGCCCATAAAATTGTGCAATACAGTCATTTAGCCTACGTCCATTTCCAGCTGAGATTGCATATTGCGCAATTCTAGCAGTCAACAAACAAACTAGATTGTGCAATTCCAATAGTCAGTCAGCCTCCCAGCAGCCCAGACTATGCCTTACGCAGTCTTGGAAGTCACTCTCTCGACCTCCCGACGGAAATTGTCCAACCTTCATGACCAGTCACACAGGTATGTTGTAAGTCAGTTCTCAAGTTCATTTTGGTTTTCGACTGATGGATTGATTTCCATGAGTGTTGCCATGTCTCCAAGAATCATAGGTGTTCATCTACCTCTCAGCAGTATGGTACAATGGTTTCCATAGAGCGGAGTCGAAGACACCATACAAAGCACACTTTGGGATGCAAACGATCAAGTGTCTATGGACTTACCTACCCACGAAGACATCAATTTTTTCGTAGACAAGGACATCAAGATATGACTTTAGCAGCATCACAATGACCAACATCATGAACAATAGCTGAAGGCAGCATACCAGATGCAATGAATGCAAGAGGAAGGTTTTTGACAACTGTTGGACACCTAATCCTAAAGGGTTAGTGTGGAATTCGAATGGACAAAAGCAGTCCAAGAGACCTTGGGATCTGAATCCCAAGAGTCACCTATTGTACTATAAATGTGTATCTTATGTTAATAAAAAAATGCACTCACTGATTTATCCTGCATATCTTTTGTGCTGTCCATGTCTGTTTAACATGGTATCAGAGCCACTTGTTTTTCTGTGGCCTGTTATGTGCATGTCAGTCCTGCACCTCTGCCCATAATTCTGTGTCTGAGCTCCCGTGAATAGTGCTGGCCTTGTCTTCATTACCTGTAACGCTCCATTAATTGTGCCTGCCTGTTCTTCTGAATACAGAGCGTCATTACACCTGCGCCTCTACTGTCTGACAATTTCACCAGCGCTGCATACGCTCTCTGCTCTCTGCTCTCTATCCTGACATATCTGCTCCCTAGAATTTCACCAGCGCTGCATACGCTCTCTGCTCTCTATCCTGACATATCTGCTCCCTGGAATTTCACCAGCGCTGCATACGCTCTCTGCTCTCTATCCTGACATATCTGCTCCCTGGAATTTCACCAGCGCTGCATATGCTCTCTTCTCTCTCGCTTAGGATTTGCTTCTCGTTTGAATGCTAGATGTGCACCTGTTGAAGCTTTGGCTGTTATGGAAGACGCAGCAGAAGATGTGCCCAAACGAGCCAGCTGCAGTATTGGAGAAAGAACGAACATGTTTACATGTTAAAATACAATCGGCTCGGTGCTTGCTATACTGAGCGTTGGCTTACGAGACTGTTGTATGGTGTGGTGTACTCGTCCGCGGCTACAGTAGCTTGATGTTTGCTACAATCTGAAGAGCCTGCTCCCTTTGGTAGTTTAGGGAATCTCCAACGCATCGATCTGCGGAGGTGCCAAAAGTTAAAGAGGCTCTCTGGGCACTGTGTGAAGAGCGCACCACTGACGCATCCATTTCCTGAAAACAAACTCCAAAGAATTTGGCTCCAGTTTGCTGCGGCTTGCACCCTCCTTTGTACTCTTCATCGTCGTGATGTTGAGTGTTTCTTAATGTTTGGGACAAATCGAGGTTGCAATCAGATTGTGCTAAATGCGTTGTATATAGATTTAGTTTTTTATTGAGTATTTTTCATTCTAACGCAAGGGAGATAACGCATTGTGAAGTTGATTTCTATTCATTTAAAAGCAGTCCTCTCATCCTTCGGTGATTTAAGCAAGGGAGATAACGCATTGCGCTGTTGTTTTTTAAATGACGGTTCTGGTAATGTAATGTATGAAATTTCACTGCATGAAACAACCACTATAGAACATGGTTCAAATTGGGACGATGCCAGTGATTCGGCCTTCAATTTTTGTCTACCGGATCGCCTGTTGGATCTCTTTGTCTCATTGCTTGCACTATGCTTTCAAGAAGGCGGTTCGCTTCGTTCAAAATGATGTGGATAACAGGTTCTCTGATTGAAAACCCTATGTTGAAAAGCCTCTATAAAATATGTACTTGTAAATACTAGGTAGTGATATTGGCTGTATGCTTTCTTTTGACAAGATGGTCATTGTTATAATGATGCGGCAATCATGCCGCCCTCCATCTGGGAATATTATAATGCAGAGTAGTCAGCTTACAACCTTCAAGAAAGATCCTTTTAACCTGCCGGTGGGGAGATCTATTCCCTGTAGCGATTGGAAATTTGAAAATTGAAATTGATCAAATTCTTCTAACCCCATACAAGGGTATGTGTATATTGTATATTTGGGGAGCTTACGCAGGCCACCATTCTCTTGATTTCGCTGACAGAATCCAGGTGCTCTAAAGCCCAAATGGAGAGGTGTTCATAACCTAAGCATGATCTTTGCCTATCAATTGTTTTTCAGGACAGAAAATACACTTGATCATCTGTAAGACAAACATCATCTGTAAGGATCATCTGTAAGACAAACATGGCCGTTTGATTTTCTAGTTTCATAATATCTTCCTCAGCTTCCGATGGTTGCTGGTTTTGCAAAAAGAAAAAAAAGGCGAGTTGCTTGATCACAGGTCCCAGGTTACAGGGTCTGACATCCGGAGATAATTATTCCTCTGAGCAGGGAAGCATTATCGTTGTCATTTCTCTGAATTTGAGTTTTTTGGATGAAATTCTATCGCAGAATTCAATTTGGCTATCTACATGCATGTCTGTTTAATTTGATACTGTGCACAAGCTTTCGCTTATAGACAAATGGATGTGCCTCGTTGCAGTTGTATTGTTGAATGGTGAATGCAGTATAACTGGAGTTAACGCTGATAGATGATTTGTAAGTCAAATTTTTTATGACTTGGCACATGCTCAAGCAGATTTTAAGAGCAGTATTGAAGCCACCTCGAAGCAGATTTGGTGTTGTCTGTGGAACAATTTGAAACAACCTCTGAGTGAAGTGATTCGTGGAGAAGTGATCAGCATTGTGAAGTGAATTTGAAGCATTTTTGAAGACATTTTTGGAAGTCATTTTTTTGCAGTTTCTTGTAGAGATTTTGGAGCAGTTTCTTGTAGAGATTTTGCATGATTTCCATAGCAGCTAGATGCTCTGAAGTTTGAAGTTGAGGACAGCGCTCATCTTCACATTTATATATTTTTTGCATTGGTGATGTTATGCTCCAGTTCATTCTTGAAACGAACTGTGGACTGTTGATTTACCATGTGCCCAATTGTACCAATGTTTATTGTAGCTTGACAAGAAATGTTTATTGTAGTTTAACTTGGTAACATCCAGCTTACTCAGGTCCTGCTCCATCAACCATTTTCACGACATTGTTGCCACTTGATAAGCCCTTACAATATCTTGTAGTAAGAGTACAATATTATTTTTCTGTTGCTGTTGCCTCAGTTGTGTTTTTTAAGTGACATTGAAGAAAAATGGCCAGACTTGAAGATGCATTAAAGTTATTGAATATCCTAATTCATTCCACTGTTGATGAGATGGTCAAAGTTAACAAAGAAACTCTCTTTGACATCCAAACCTCTCTGCAAACTGCACATGAGAATATTGAGTTTTTGCAGCTTGAAACAAAGCTACAGCAGGAAGAATTACACCAGTGGAGTCATCATTCTGAACCTGTTTCTGTTCAGAACAATGAAGCAGACTCCCATAAACAGCAAGTCAATATTGTTCAAGTTCATTCAGTGCCCAATAAAGCAGCAGTTGTACATGCAGATGCAGAAACTAAGTCTGCACTTCCCAAGCCCATCATCAGACCTTGGGAACAGCTTGTCCACAATAAGCACAGAACTGGTCTTGGATATGACAAGGACTTGTCCTTTCATATTCCAGACTATGCCAAGCCCATTCAGTTTCAGAGTGCTGGATTCATTTATGACAGTTCAGCTGCTCCTCATAACAGTGCAGCTTCAGCTGTTCCAGACTCTGCCCCTCTTCTACAGCAACAACAACAACAACAAAAACAACAGATCGTGAAATGCCAACACTGTGATCGAGTTGGCCATCTGAAAGATCACTGTTTTGATCTTCATCCATGTGAGCACTGTCATAAAACCAGCCATTCTTCACACAGATGCTTCAAAAACAAACGTCCTGCAAGCACAAAGATTCATCTTGGATGGATCGCTTCTTGGCAATGGGCATCAACAGCCAAGAAGATATTCCAAACACATGTCAGAACTTGTTCCAGAGTATTGAACAGTCTTGCAGTTGAGTTTTCTCCATCTTCTCACCTTGTACCTGACAGGGGGGGAAATGATGGTCATCTACAAGCTTCAAAGTCACATCAAGCGAGCCTGAGCCACAACCTGCCACACCAGTTTCAGAGTTGTAGCCAGAGACAAAGATGCCTGAACATGCCTTCAGTTGGCAATCCGGGACACTTCCTCTAGCAGAAGACTTCAGCTTCTTGCCAATTTTGGAAGAATTCCAGGAATTGTAGAGTTGTTGGTCATCCTTAAACCATCACAGATTAAGAACACTTCCTCTAGCAGAAGACTCCAGCTTCTTGCCAGTTTTGGAAGAGTTCCAGGAATTGCATTAAGCATTCCAGAGTTGTTGGTCATCCTTAAACCATCACAGATTAAGAACACTTCCTCTAGCAGAAGACTCCAGCTTCTTGCCAGTTTTGGAAGAGTTCCGGGAACTGCACTAAGCGTTCCAGTGTTGGTGGTCATCCTTAAACCACCGCCCTTTTTTACCAACATTTCATAGAGCACATTCAGCCTAGTGCTGCCATGCATTTTTGCACATTTTGTATTACAGCTCTCTTCTTGGACTCATACATAACCCTTCGGATTAAGGGGGGGAATGTTGGACACCTAATCCTAAAGGGTTAGTGTGGAATTCGAATGGACAAAAGCAGTCCAAGAGACCTTGGGATCTGAATCCCAAGAGTCACCTATTGTACTATAAATGTGTATCTTATGTTAATAAAAAAATGCACTCACTGATTTATCCTTCATATCTTTTGTGCTGTCCATGTATGTTTAACAACAACACAGAGGCAGAACAAAGTAGCAAGCTCAAGCAGATCCACTTGTGGTGAATGCAACTTTGTATATTCAGGCTATGAGGTGATGTTGTGACATGAAGATCGTGTGGAGATAGATAATTGAACAAAGAAGGAGTTGCATGTGCTGAAGTAGAAAGTCAAGGAAGAACATGCACTGCACAAACAAGTGAATGAGTTGTAGCAAGAACAGGAACAACAGGGGGTGGAACATGCACTCATGAATGAAACTGCGCCCATACAAGTTATAGATCCATCCCAACAGCTGGCATGGAGCAGACATGGTGAGCAGTGTTGTTGATCGCATGCAAGGGAATTTAGCAGTATGCATGTCATTGTGCGCACTCATGCGATCCCACCCATTCAACACACTCACCGAGGCAAAGACAAGAAGAAAGTTAGACCGGAGCTAAACATGCAGTTGACAGTTGATGCGCATGACCAAAAACACACATTGGAAGATCAACATGGACAATATGCATCAGTGTGTTGCCAGTTCGGCCGCACCCAAGAAGACCATGCACATGCTAGTAGATGAGTTGGATAAAGGTGCAATACTAATGCACCCAGAATCAATAGAGGCAAGATTTACCTTTAGCAATATTTCACCATGGAGCACATGCACACCATCACGGACAACCAAGCTTGGCATCAGCTCACCACCTTCACCATCACAAGCATGTCAAAGAGTTGGTCTCACAACAACGAACCGAGTGTCAGTGATGTCTTGCATGGCTTTGCTCAAGCTAATTTGTCTCACATGGGCACATGTGCATTGTATTGTAACGTCTTGTCAAGTGGAATTTCAAGTGTCGATAGTTGGATGTAACAATCATAGAGTAGATGAAGAGTCATGAGGGTAGATGAACTATCACAAAGGAGAATGTCAAGAGTCACCCTACCCTTTGCTATAAATAGAACTTCATAACTCATTGTAAAGGCTTTTGGTCAGCGAAGCTTCCAATAAGGCTATCTTGGAGAGAGATTGGATATGATTGTAACAAGCCTTGGCTTCTCCACTGCACAAACCTAGTATATCTCTTTGGAGGAGTGCGGTTATGTCTGTAACATTCCGCTATCAGAACTAGTGGTCAGACATGGATGTATTGTATGAATGGAACTTACACTTCTTAATATAACAAGAGCCAACACGTTTCATGCATATGTTGTATTGTATTCTATGCTATCTGGTTTAATCTAAATGGTATATGTATTGGCTTGCTCATGCATGCATGTATAGATATATGTGTATGTATGTATGAATCTTTCTAAAATGTGTCGTTGGTTTAACCATAACTTTGGATTTCTTGCTAACTTGCCTTCCATTTTGTGATGCATCTTCACTCGTGTGTTCCATTCTTAACTGCATGCTATCATAGGTTTCCAAGGGGCGCACTCATCTCAGCCCCCATGTGTTAGAACCTCTCATGCACCTTCCTTGGCTCACTACAGCTGTCACACCCTTGCTACCAATAGAGTTATCTTACTTGCCTCTATGCGAAATTGCGGTCAAGGCATTACTATATGACCCATTGCTGGGACTCCTACACCAAACGGTCTGAAGTCTAATTGGGACTTCTTACTCGGAGATCCCCTTACATGTTGGCAGCTCTAGCAGCGTCAACATTTTGGAGCTAGAAGGAGGGCCAAATGACAAGCTAAGTCCTCATATCTGTTTTGAATCTCTACATATCCATCATGACTAACTACCAAGTTGCTCTTCTGGAATGTATGTCTTATGGAAACGATTTCATTATCTTGGAAAAGATCTCAGATAACTTGTCTCATAAAACATATGATGGTAGAGGCCACGTAGCCTTGGTTAGCCACGCAGTCGGTGTTGTAGGTTCATGCGAAAGGCATGGAATCTTTGAAGAATACATGACCTGCGCGTTATTCATCTACACACTTCAAGGGCACCCAATGCACTAGAGTGCCACGTTTCCCAAAAAATCTATTCATTCTCTTGCTCATCTAGTCCCAGAGATAGACTCTGCTTTCAATCACTTTAACTGTAAAGCACTCAACAAAGAAATTCTCGAATTATGAAAAGCACCTGATGAATCCATTGAACAGTTTTACATACGCTTTTTTAATCTTGCATATCGATTCCCCGAAGATGATATTGATTGAGAATTTCTTGATGGAAAATTTTAGTATCTTCTTCACATATCTAAACCCCACTCAGCACACTTCAGTGATGGAGCTGCACAATCATAGGCAGGCACAGTTGCTGTCACAAGCGACTATCTGCCTTCACCTCATCAACCAGCTCCGCAACCATGGAGTGGTGTGGGAGATCATGCACACACATTTGTTGAACTATCACATCCTCCCACCCCACCTACTCTTGATATCTACGCAAATCTAGATTGTGCGCTTGTTGGTTGTCACGTGGATTCATTCCCTCAACCTCCATCCTTGTGTTCTATTGGTCCTTCGGATTGTATTCTCTTGTTCTCTTCCATTCAGGACTCCTCACCTGCTGTGAACGAGGATCAAGCTATAGATGGAGTTGGTGTTGTGCAGCCAAACTACGCCATCATTCATGATGAGTGTGTGTGGGAATATAAATAAGAACCCGCGGTGAAGGATGACTCCCTTACAACTGCACCTCATTCGCTTTATCTTGACATCCCCTGTGATTCTGTCACTGTTGATTTCCGTTGTGAAAAATCATTTATGGATGTTTCTATTTTTGATCATTCACAGGACATGTCCTATTTCATTCTATTATCATGTTGCGGAGAGGACACATCTTCCTCTAAAAATCTGTCCAATCTGTCATATGTCATTTCTAAGAACACTGAGGGTGAACATCTTTTCTTCTCATCTACCCCTCTACCCGAATCATCAAATCATGAGGATGCCGAAAAATATCCTGAATTTTCTAATCTTTGTTGTCATGATCTCTCTACTTCTTCATCTGATCATGATGTTGATTCAATCGTTGTTAATCTGTCTAAGACACTGGTCTACAATGATCTATCTGTCAACAAAGTCAAAACCCTGCAGGCTGTCGAGGCACTTCAGCCTGAGCTGATGGTTATGTCAGGCCCTCGATGTCCTAAGGTTGGTCTCACTTCTGATCAGGAAACTGCTAAAACACTCAAGGCTCCTCATCATTCTCTGCTTTTCATTGAAGATCAACCAAACACCCAGATTTCGCTTCCTCCACTCGAACTACACAATCCCATCGCTCATGCGTTGGAGGAATCTTACACAGTAAGAACACATGCACAATGTAAGTGGTCTACCTTTCTCACATTTTCTTCCATGTCACAGTCAAGAGAATGCATACACTCAGTGTTACATCACAACACCATGGCAGCTCAACAAAGTTCATGTCATGTGCTTTCACTCATCTTTGTTCTGTGGTCGCTTGTAAACTCAAAGTGTGTTTGTCTTCACTATTACATCTTTCTTGTTTGCTAGTTCACATAACTATCTTGTTCATGAACCATGCCTTGACCAACATGGGTCAACCAATGCATCGGTGGCTGCATCAGAAGTATCACTTCACGTGAGATGGCCCATGCACCGTTAGCTTAGGAGTAGGAGTAGTTTTTGCTTCCCGTATGTTTGCTTGCATGCTTGTTTGCTTACTTGCTTTGTTGGTTTGTTTGTCTACTTGCTTGTTTTATTACTCGCTTTTCTTTCACTTTTGCTTATGCTTCTACTTTGCTTTGTGGTTTGTTTTCTTATTTTGTTTGTAGGTTAGTTTCGCATGAAATCATGTATGCTTCTTGAAACAAGCTGGGTAAAGTACAAGAGGACTTGTGCAACTATCAACATTTGTTTATCTATTGTCTGCTCTCTTATGTAAGAACTTGTTGTCTTTGGTCCATCATACACCAATGGAAAATATATATTGTTCGAAGTAAACCTTGGTGATAACACAATGCTTGTGCGCTAACTAGCATCACTTACTCTAGTTGGTTGTTTTTTTTTATTAACCCTTGTCAGCCCAGTCAAGTAGAGTAAGGTGAGGGGGAAAACCTTAACAGGCATGCCAGAGGTATAATAACTACTTCTCTACAGGAACAACCTCTTCTTCTCTCAATAAGTCAGGATCCATCTTTCGCCTCTGAAATGAATAAGTGTTATGAACAATTACGAAGATGAAAAATGAAAAAATGAAAAAGTGAAAATATTTTGAAAGAAAATAAAGATGAATAAGACAAAAGAAGAGAAAGGCTTCCTACGTGGAGAGGTGATGAAATTAACTCCGTCGGGGTACTGACTAGTCTCACTAGCAGTAGAGCCATGCTTGTGTTCCTATGTGACTCCGCCGGGGTACTGTCCAGGCCTTCTAGCAGTGGAGCAATACCAAAGATGAAACTAAGACTCTGATGACTATACTACTTGTGCACCAATATACCCCTCAACCCCAATCGAAACAACTATGTAGACTTGTCTTGGAATGTGTGTCAATCGACCAAGAGCTTGGCAGATGCTACATCTTACAATCAAGGAAGTGTGGAAACCAAGACGAACTAAGAACTGAACAATACTTCCAGAGGTGTTAGACTTGATTTCATGAACAAGGTTCATTCAGAGAGCTGGATTTATACCAGTGTGTCGCCAAGTGTTGTAGCAGCTACAACCACCCTCCAAAATTTTTCCTTAGCTTCGTTTTGGAGCCTCCATACCAACCTTTCACAGCAGCATGTCTTGCTTCGTCAAGTACACAAGCTTTAGTGTTTTTCTTGTAGAAAGGTAGCATGTCTATCAGAGCTTGATGCATCCCCCTCATAGGTTGTTTGTCCAGACTTGGTCCAACTATAGGCTGAGTAGCTCTCTCAAGAAATTGCACAATTCTAGAGGGCAAGTAGCCTTCCTTCTAGAAATTGCACAATTTAGTCTAGTAGCTTGCTGGGCTCCAGAATTGCGCAATTCTGCCAGTCAAGATTCATCCTGAAAATTGCGTAATTCCTCCCAACAGGACTAGTCATCCCAGGAATTGAATAATCATAGGTAGCAGTCAGTTGCTCTACCCAGAAATTGTGCAAATCTCCTACGAAACCAGCCCAACTCCCTTCCAGAAATGTGCATTTTATCCCAGCAGTTGAGCAGCCTCTTACATGTGCAATTGAGTTGAACGGTTCCCCCTGAGATCGAGAAAAACCAATTTTCATGCATGGACTGATTCTCCCAAGGCAACATGCAAAGGCATCCATTGATTTATGGATATCCTTTTAGCAGCTAGAGGTTGCATGCAAGGATCATCTTAGAAACCTCCACCAAGTGTCGCTCTTCCTAAATTTGTGGCATGTGCATCACATCTTCGATTTTATTAAAACTCATGAACTAGATGTTGTAGAGCTCATTCCTAACATCAACCTTGTAGCTTTGACATACCACGTTGCATCTAGGATGCGTTGGCACATTCATCTCATTTGTTTTTGGGTAAGCATGCTTTCCATGTCTTTTGTTGCATTTCTGGCATTTTTTTTGTTTCACTTCATATCAATGTTGTCTTCTTGAATTCAGTGAGCGCTTTCTGTCATTTCGATACATATTAGCTTGTACTAGCATCGTTTTAGTTTTAGTTAACATCTCACTTTTGTCGCATGAATGAAATTATTTTTCACGAACGATCACCAATTCGGCGACTCACCTCACTCACATGCATGTTGTTTCATTTTCTGAATCTTTCATTCACTATTTTCATGCATGATCATTCACTTATTCTTACACTTAGTATCACCATGCATTCACATTCACATTTGCTTTCAGTTGCCCGTTGGCGAGTCTGGGTAGCCTTGGCCTAGACTCTGCCTCACCAAGACAACATTGTGTAATCCTGAGAGGGAAGGCTCTACCTTCCTCTCAGGAAATGTGCATTTCTACCCAGTGACTATCCTCCAATCTTACATTGCGCAATTGTGAGGGATAGTGGCTACTAGCCCAGAAAATTGTGCAATGCAGTCACTGAGCCTATGTCCATTTCCAACTGAGATTGCGCATTGCACAATTCCAACAGTCAACAGCCAAACTAGACTATGCATTGCATAGTTCCAGTAGTCAGTCAACCTCCCAGCAGCTGAGATTGTGCCTTGTGCAGTCTTGGCTGTCAATCTCTCGACCTCCCAGGCAGAAATTGCGCAACCTTCATGACCAGTCACACAGGTATGTTTCAAGTCAGTTCTCAAGTTCATTTTGGTTTTCGACTAATGGATTGCTTGCAATGAGTGTTTCCATATCTCCAGGTATCGCAGGTGTTCATCTACCTCTTAGCAGTACAGGTACAATGGTTTCCAGAGAGAAGAGTCGAAGACACCATTCAGAGCACACTTGGGGATGCAGTCGATCAAGTGTCCATAGACTTTCCTACCCACAAAGACATCAAGTTGTTCGTAGACAAGGACATCAAGATATTATGGCAACAACATCATAGTGAGCATCATCATGAAGAACAACTGAAGGTAGCATACTGGATGCAACGAATGGAAGAGGCAGAACAAAGTTGCAAGCTCAAGCAGATCCACTTGTGGTGAAAGAAACTTTGGAGACTCAGGCTATGAGGTGACAACGCGACATGAAGATCACACGAAGACAGAGAATAAAAAAAGGAAGGAGTTTCATGTGCTAAAGCAACAACTCAAGGAAGAACATGAACTGCACAGACAAACGAATAAGTTACAGCGGGAACAGGAATAGCAGTGGGCGCAACGTGTAATCACAGTTGAAACTGCACCTGTACAAGTTATAGATCTATCCCAGAAGTTGGCACTGAGTAGACATGGTGAGTAGTGTTGTTGATCGCATGTAAGGGAATTCAACAATATGCATGTCATTGTGTGCACTCATGCAATCCCACCCATTCAACACACTCACCAAGGCAAAGACAAGAAGTAATTCTGACTGGAGCTGAACATGCAGTTGATAGTTGATGTGCATGACCACTAGCACACACTAGAAGATCAACATAAACAATATGCATCAGTGTTTTACGGGTTCAGCTGCACCCAAGAATACCATGCGCATGCTAGCAGATGAGTTGGATGAAGGTGCCATACCAATGCACCTAGATGCAACAGAGGCAAGAGTTCGCTTCAGCAAGATTTCACCATGGAGCACATGCACACCATCACGGACGACCAAGCTTGGCATCAACTCACCACCTTCACCATCATAAGCATGTCAAAGAGTTGGTCTCACCATAATAGACCGAGTGTCAGTGATGTCTTGCATGGCTTTCTCAAGCTATTTTGTCTCACATGGGCACATGTGCATTGTAATGTAACGTCTTGTCAAGTGAAAGTTCAAGTGTCGATAGTTAGATGTAACAGTCATAGAGTAGATGAAGAGTCATGAGGGTAGATGAACTGTCACAAAGGGGAATGCCAAGGGTCACCCCACCCTTTGCTATAAATAGAACCTCATAACTCATTGTAAAGGCTTTTGGTCAGCCAAGCTTCCAATAATACTATCTTGGAGAGAGCTTGGATAGTATTGTAACGAGCCTTGGCTTCTCCACTGCGCAGAGCTAGTATATCTCTTTGGAGGAGCAGGTGGTTGGGCTGTAACATTCTGCTATGGGAACTAGTGGTTGGACATGGATGTATTGTATAACTGGAACTTACACTTATTAATATAACAAGAGACATCAAGTTTCATGCATATGTTGTATTGTATTCTATGCTATCTAGTTTACTCTAAATGATATGTGTATTGGTTTGCTCATGCATGCATGTATAGCTATCTATCTATATATGTATGACTCTTTCTGAAATTTGTTGTTGGTTTAACCATCACTTTGAATTTCTTGCTAACTTTCCTTCCATGTGGTGATGCATCTTTGCTCATGCGTTCCCTTCTTAACTGTGTGATATCACGAGTTTCCAAGGGGCGCACTCATCTCAACCCCTGTGTGTTAGAACCTCTCATGCACCTTCCTTGGTTCACTTCAACTGTCACACCCTTACTACCAACAGAGTTATCTTACTTGCCTCTGTGCGAAATCACAGTCAAGGCATTACTGTACGACCCTCTACTGGGACTCCTACACCAAAAGATTTGAATTCTAATTGGGACTTCTTACTGGGTAGATCCCCTTACATGTTAGCAGGTCCAGCACCGTCAACATAGGGATATATTTTGGTTCCGATACTACTCATTGACCAACTTAACATAATGAAACAATGTCTTGTACTTATGAGCCATTTCCTTAAGTTTTTCATTCTTCCTCTGTAGCTTGGCTATCAGCAGTTGTAAATCTTCTTCACCGCAAGTCAAGGCATTATTAAGAGGTTTGGTTTGATGCCACAAACTACTCCCTCTGTGAGTTGACCCATCATGTGTTTGCCTCTTCGTAGGTTTAGATGCTCGCTTCCTCGTAACTGGTCCCATGTCAGATTGGCCCCATTGTGGTGAAATTCTTAAAAAATCTTGGAAATTATCAATTAGTTCATCTTCATTAGCTGGAATATCCCTTGTTTTTTTTACTGTCTGGAAGGGGTTTTTTTCTTCATGTTATGGAGAAGACAACATGGTGACAGGTTCAAGGTTCTTAGTACCGGTAGTTGAAAGTTATTGTCTAGAAATGCTTTGGTTGTGCCACCACCCCTATGATGAGGTTGGAATCTTGGATACTTTTGTTTTCTATACTAGTGAAGTGGGAAATGATGCCACTTTCTCCTCTTCTCTGAAGAGTTTCATATTCTATGGAAAGTTTCCTCTTCCTTCTCTTAGGGGCTACATCAACTTCCTCTGACTATTTTTTTGTTGGTGAGGCAACTGATTTCACAACCTCCACCTAAGGCATTTTTCATTTGCTTTGATGAGGCTCTTTAGTTGCTGTATCATTATTTATAGGTTCATTCTTCTACTCCCTACCTATTTTTAATTTCTTTCCCTTTGAGACTAGGGTTGGCTTCTTTGTAGATGAACTAGGGTTTACAATTTTGGGCTTCTTCAGGGGTTTCAAACAACCCTCGAATTTTGTCGATACATGGGTTATATCAGGGCTTTGGCCTTATTTAGAAATGGAATCAGGAGGAGCCTTAGTTCCTTGTCACAATTTCTTTGATCAGGGGCTAATAAGCCTCTGTCAACTTGATTTGGTTTTATTCATCGAGAAAACATTCAATCAAAATTTTTTCCCAAGACTTCATATGCCGATTCAACTCATGAAGAACTAGCATCTTGATAAGACTATGGTGACATAAGCTAGTTTCAAAATTTTTGGTAGTGGAATGAACACCCCGAGTGACCTTATACAAACTTCTATGGATGAAAAATGGAAAATTGACTTCACACCCATTTGAAAAGTGTAAGAGGAGCCTAATGTGGTAAAGGAAAACAATGACATACCTCCCCTCGCAGGTGCAAACCTCTTCATAGCGGTGATGAGTGGCCACCATTCCTCCTCTATGCCAGTTCACAAGAATCCCTTCGACCAATTAATAGAATTGTATAGAGGCTTCAAAAACTTGGCACAATCATCCCATTCGAGGGGCCCTCCTTTAAAATATTTTTCACTAGTTAATGGAAATGTTATTACTTTTCTTATCGACTTTTCAATAACATTACTTTTCAATATCCTGACCTCTACAACTTTTCCATTGAAGCTTTGTGTGAAGTCCATAGCTACCCTGTTATTATAACCCTAAACTTTTTGAAGAAAACCCATCCATCCCTTCTTCTCAAACTACCCCTTACACACTACATACCCTAGACTATTGCGAAATTGGGTGAATGTGGGTTCATGACGATCAACCCCCATGCCAAAGCTGGAGAAATGCTGAAGGTTAGAAGGAAAACTCAGGGATTACTAGGTCAATTATTACTGAAACTTAGAAATGAGACAAACAACCTTTGTTTTGGGGCTTCACATAGACTTAAATTTATTTGAAATGTCAACTATGTATTTCTGAATTATGTCATGGATTGGTTGCTTGTAATGATGAGTAGGTACTGGACACATATATCACACGAATAAAAATGAATGAGGTGAGTATTGGGATACGATGGTTTAGTATTAGTTGTATATGGAAAAGACATGTAAATAATTGCAACAAAAGAAGGTAGATTATTATTAAGTTCCATTATTCATATTCCCTAAATTAATCTAAGAAAATGCAAATTCATTCTTACCTATATTTGACTACATAATGATATTTAGGAGCTCAAAAATAATAATGTTGGGGAAAACTTCAGCTTGACTTGAGTGTGCTCTCCTTTTGTTGACTTCATTACAAAAACTGATATTTATTCATGCATGATCCAAATACTTTGCAATTTGTTACCTCCATTGATTCCAATGCTTCTAGGATAAATTGATACCATCTATTTTCTTTGGACTTGATATTGATACTAATAAAGATTATCTAGTACCTAATTCAATCTATAATTAGTACTGAATTAAGTACAAAACCTAGGAACTTACTCATCAAGTGAAAGAAATAGTGAAAATTTATGACTATACTGAAAAAAAGTGAACATAAAGCTTCCTTGAAACTTCATGTAAGCCAACTTGGGAATTATGATTGAAATTTCACTTATGCTTGCTATAAAACAATATAGTGCCATCATTACATGGATTTTGACCGGGCCTCAAATGATCATTTCCTAGGGAATTTTAGTTTTTGGGACACTAAAATGCACAAAAGAAGACTCCAAGGATGTTTCTTTCTCGTACTTATTCTGCTAAGCCCGGGAAAGAATAATTCTATACCCAACAGAGTCCTATCTACCACCTTCTCATACATTTAACGAGCCTAAGATAGTTGATGCTCGGGGTTATTCACTTTTAGAGAGTTTGAAAAACCCAAAGTAGACTCGAGGGAGTTTATTTTCCGTACTTATTTTGTTGATCCTGGAAAAGAATAATTATGTACTCAACAGATCCCTAACTACTACTGTCTCATTAATATTAATGAGCCTAGGTCATTCAATTTTAGGGAGTCTAAAAAATTCACAATAAACTCCAAAACATCCTTTTCTGTAAATAATCAATCAAGTTGGGATAAAGGAATAAACCTATCCTTGAAATATTTCCTATTTATTCTATGTGAGCTGTGGAGGAAAAAAAACATCATCCCAGTGTTATTTAAACTATGTATATATATATATATATATATATATATATATATATATATATATATATATATATATATATATATATATATATATATATATATATATATATATATATATATATATATATATGATAAAAAGAAATTAATTTGAAGAACCAGCAGGAGTTGGATCCCCCTTTTGAACCAACTCCATTTCTGTGTCCTACATCACATTTTGCAAAAAATCCTATCGGGAAAGTGGGCGGTGGTATATTTTTAGCTTGTGCCCATTTACCACAAACAAATTATGATCATCATCAATGGTTTTAATCCTTATTGAGCCATTATCAAAGACTTCCTCCACTTCATAGGGCCCCAACCATCTACTTGAAAATTTCCCTTTGAAATGTTTAAACTTACTATCATACAGTAGCACCCAATC